>CAUYPK010063451.1:0-32780 GCA_963574355.1 Loris lydekkerianus
GGCCCATATCAAGTTCTGAAATAGCATCAACCATACAAAACCTCTCTAAAAAGAAAAGCCCGGGACCAGATGGTTTCACATCAGAATTCTACCAAACCTTTAAAGAGGAATTAGTACCTATATTACTCAACCTGTTCCAAAAGGTAAAAAAACGAAGACTACCCAACACATTCAATAAAGCAAACATTACCCTGATCCCCAAACCAGGAAACAACCCAACAAGAAAAGAAAATTACATACCAATATCACTAATGAATATAGATGCAAAAATATTCAACAAGATCCTAACAAACAGAATCCAGCAACACATCAAACAAATTATACATCATGACCAAGTCAGTTTTATCCCAGGGTCTCAAGGCTGGCTCAATATCCGTAAATCTATAAATGTAATTCAGCACATAAACAAATTAAAAAACAAAGACCATATGATTCTCTAAATCGACGCAGAAAAAGCTTTTGATAATATCCAGCATCCCTTCATGATCAGAACACTTAAGAAAATTGGTATAGAAGGGACATTTCTTAAACTGATAGAGGCTATCTACAGCAAACCCGCAGCCAATATCATATTGAATGGAGTTAAATTGGAATCATTTCCACTCAGACCAGAAACCAGACAAGGCTGCCCATTGTCTCCATTGCTTTTTGACATTGTAATGGAAGTTTTAGCCACTGCAATTAGCAAAGAAAATGTGATCAAGGGTATCCATATAGAATCAGAAGAGATCAAACTTTCGCTCTTCGCAGATGATATGATTGTATATCTGGAAAACACTAGGGACTCTACTACAAAACTCTTAGAAGTGATTAAGAAATACAGCAGCGTCTCAGGTTACAAATCAACATTCATAAATCGGTAGCCTGTATATATACCAACAATAGTCAAGCTGAAAAAATAGTTAAGGACTCTATCCCATTCACAGTAGTGCCAAACTCTATCCCATTCAAAGTAGTTCCAAAGAGGATGAAATATTTTGGAATTCATCTAACAAAGAATGTGAAAGATCTATATAAAGAGAACTATAAAACTCTAAGAAAAGAAATAGCTGAAAATTTTAACAAATGGAAAAACATACCATGGTCATGGCTGGGAAGAATCAACACTGTTAAAATGTCCATTCTAACCAAAGCAATATATAATTTCAATGCAATCCCTATTAAAGCTCCACTGTCATACTTTAAAGATCTTGAAAAAACAATACTTCATTTTATATGGAATCAGAAAAAACCTCGAATAGCCATGACATTACTCAGAAATAAAAACAAAGCAGGAGGAATCACACTACCAGACCTCAGACTATACTACAAATCGATAGTGATCAAAACAGCATGGTATTGGCACAAAAACAGAGAAATAAATATCTGGAACAGAATAGAGAACCAAGAGATGAATCCAGCTACTTACCATTATTTAGTCTTCGACAAGCCAATTAAAAACATTCTGTGGGGAAAAGATTCCCTATTTAACAAATGGTGCTTGGTGAACTGGCTGGCAACCTGCAGAAGACTGAACCTGGACCCACACCTTTCACCATTAACTAAGATAGACTCTCACTGGATTAAAGACTTAATTTTAAGACATGAAACTATAAAAATACTAGAGGAGAGTGCAGGGAAAACCATTGAAGAAATCAGTCTGGGAGAGTATTTCATGAGGAGGACCCCCCGGGCAATTAAAGCAGCTTCAAAAATACACTACTGGGACCCGATCAAACTAAAAAGCTTCAGTACAGCCTAGAACACAGTAAGTAAAGTAAGCAAACAGCCCTCAGAATGGGAGAATATATTTGCAGGTTATGTCTCCAACAAAGGTTTAATAACAAGAATCCACAGAGAACTCAAACATATTAGCAAGAAAAGAACAAGGGATCCCATCGTAGGCTGGGCAAGGGATTTGAAGAGAAACTTCTCTGAAGAAGACAGGTGCGTGGCCTTCAGACATATGAAAAAATGCTCATCATCTTTAATCATCAGAGAAATGCAAATCAAAACTACTTTGAGATATCATCTTACTCCAGTGAGATTAGCCTATATCACAAAATCCCAAGACCAGAGATGTTGGCGAGGTTGTGGAGAAAAGAGAAAACTTTTGCACTGCTGGTGGGAATGCAAATTAATACATTCCTTTTGGAAAGATATATGGAGAACACTTAGTGATCTAAAAATAGATCTGCCATTCAATCCTTTAATTCCTCTGCTGGGCATATACCTAGAAGACCAAAAATCACATCATAACAAATATATTTGTACCAGAATGTTTATTGCAGCCCTATTCACAATTGCTAAGTCATGGAAAAAGCCTAAATTCCCATCTATCCACGAATGGATTAATAAATTGTGGTGTATGTACACCATGGAATACTATGCAGCCTTAAAGAAAGATGGAGACTTTACCTCTTTTGTGTTTACATGGATGGCGCTGGAACATATTCTTCTTAGTAAAGTATCTCAAGAATGGAAGAAAAAGTACCCAATGTATTCAGCCCTACTATGAAACTAATTTAGGGCTTTTACATGAAAGCTATAACCCAGTTACAAACTAAGAATAGGGGGTAGGGGGAAAGGGAGGGGCGGGAGAGAAGAGGTGGTCAGAGGGAGGGGGATTGTTGGGATTACACCTGTGGTGCATCTTACAAGGGTATATGTGAAACTTGATGAATGTGTAATATAAATGTCTTAGCACATATAGAAAATACCAGGAAGGCTATGTTAACCAGTGTGATGAAAATATGTCAAACAGTCTGTGAAGCTAGTGTATGATGCCCCATTATCATATCAATTTATCAGCTATGATTTAATAAAAAAAATGTAGTTACTGTTTTCCTTTTGAAAGGTATATTCATTATTTAAAATTATTGACAGTCCAATTTTGTATGACCTTCCACAAAATGAATCATATAGATTACTTCTCAGAACCTAGCAACTTATGTAAGAATGTAAAAAATAAGAATTGAAAACACAATAAAGAGAATGAGGGATAAAATCAAGATATGTACAGAGTGAATGGAATTCACAGTAAATACCATCTAACAGCCTTTTAACGAAGTGCTATACATGATTATTAGGTAGACTGCAAATGGGGGAAGAAGTTCTATAACCAAAAGGATCTATAAGAGGTAAAAGGTTGGCTTTTTTCTAAGCAGTTTGGGAAAACTGCAGAAATTGTGGGACTTCAGGGGTAGACTGACATAGTTTAAAGCATTTAGTGTAAAAGAAGCTAGAGAAGGGGAAAATAGAAACTGTGAGTACAAGCGAATCAGTATTCATTGGAGTTATTAAAAAAGAATATTTTATGCTTCATGATAGGAGCGATTATTATAAAAATTATTTGCTGAATTCAGTTGTAATTTTAAAATAGCTACATAAAAAAGAAAATACAAATGAATATACTATACTAAGTCATACTCTTATCTTTGCTATCCTACCTATAACATTAGGTAATCTCAACAGGCTTTGCCCCGAGGACCATAAATATCTTGAAACAGATGATACAATGAAGGTAGTGAGACAAAACAAAAAATACATATAAACCTAAAGTATATTAAATGATGCATTGAAACATAAACATTCCTTAAATAGCTATCTACATTTTTAAGTGCATGTAAGATTGTATAATGTTGGTTGATTAAAAATTATTTAAAGAAAAGATTATCACCACCAAATAATTTCGAAGTAATTTGCATAGAATTTCAATAGAACTTACTTTGAGGGGTATCATCAATCATTTAAAATTTTGATGCGGTTACCATTATCACCATTATTCACCATTATTGTGCATTAATCTTAGAAGTTATCTAGGAAACAATGCTTTGTGGGGTACCATCATTTAGGATGGGTCCTGGGAAGGCATAATAATTCACTTATTGGAAGAAGAAACAAGAGACACACTCCTGTAAGGTTACTATGGCAAACAAAAGTGAAGAGAAATAAGCCCTTGCTCATATATGTGAAGAGTTTAAGTGGAGCCTAAACCGTTCCAACTTATGTCCTCTTATTTATGTTTCTTTTACTAGTTTTTTTCTTTTCTTTCTTTTCTTTTCTTTTTAATTAATTAATTTATTTATTTATATTTTTATTTATTTATTTATTTATTTATTTTTTGAGACAGAGTCTGATTATGTCGCCCTTGGGAGAGTGCTGTGGCATCACAGTTCACAGCAACCTCAAACTCTTCGGATTAAATGATTCTCTTGCCTCAGCCTCCCAAGTAGCTGGGACTACAGGCACCTACCAGAAGGCCTGGGTATTTTTTTTGTTGCAGTTGTCATTGTTGTTTGTCAGGCTCAGGCTGGGTTTGAACCCACCAGCCCAGGTGCATGTGGCTGGTGCCCTAGCCAGTGAACAACAGGTGCTGAGCCCTTTTACTAGGTTTTTATGTATGTGCCTTGAGATAATTTTTCCAAGGAAAAGGCCCCAATTATCTACACCTACTCACCTCAAAGGGGGCACTGAATCTAAGGCCTTCTAATCAGTTACAATGGATCAGAGCCATATATTATCTTATCTTCAAAAATCTTAATGCACCTCCCTATAATTTTATCCCATTCAATTTAACTGACATGTATTAAGCACATAGATTATGTGTTGTACTTGAATATGTAAACTATGTGCTACTGAGTGATGGTAAAAGGAGGTAAAATGTAATACAACAGTGGATAAAACAACAGTCCCATGACAAGTCTACAATTGACAGAGAAGAGTGGTGGCTATGGTTTCTGTAGAAGACGGTGAAGTACTTACACTGTATGAAGAAAGCACAATTTAGACCACTGTTCAGAAGATAACATGCCGGTGCCAGTTGAAGTATTAATCCCAGGACTTCCATAGGCACAGATGGGACTGCATAAGGCCTCCAGGCAAAGGGAGCAAGTGATGCATATACCTAGAGATGTAACAAAAAGAGGCTATAGGAAGTCAGGTTTGGCTCAGTAAGGAAACATTCAGAATATGATAAGGTATAGAATTTGCTTTTGAAAAATAGTGGTCATGAACAGTGACATTTATTGAATGCCTACATACTAGCTAGTTTTCATACATCAGTGCATTTCATTGGAAGTGTCTAATTCAGTACTGCATCTCTTTAGTATTCTCCAAAACTAATTTCTCACCCAAGTGGATCTTGCAACAAACAAGCAATGTTCACCCTACTGCAGTAGTGCATTCCACCTCTGGACAATTCTAATAAAATTCTACCTTAATGTAACTTAATACTCTTCCCTCTATCATGTATGTACAATGCATAGTTTTGCCTTCTGTATTTATCCCGAAGTTTAATCTCTTCACAAACTGTTGGAAGATAGTTAAGCTTCTACTTTGACAGGTGAAATACCATCAGTCCCTTCAGTGGTTTCTCAACTAACATGATTCCAGAATATAAAAGTTTCCTTCTGAATACCTTCTAGTTTTAATATCCCTCTTGAAATATGGTACCTGTGAATGAAAACACTGCTCCAGATATGCTAATATCCAACAGAAAAAAAAAATCATTTCTTTATTACAAACACAGTATTTTCACTAGTGAAGCCTATTTTAATTTGTGGCATTGCCACCTACTATTGACTTGCTCTTGTACTCAGATAATTATTACTAGGAACCATTACAAGATGTTAAGGACAAGAACTTGAGAAAATTAAGCCAGCCAGTAGGATCACATAACCTTCCTGAGGCCTCGAGCAACTCACTTTCTCTGTATCTCAATTTTCTTCCCTACAAAGTGAGATAATAAAAATGCTTTTTTCATAAGGTTCATGTAAATATTAGGTAGAATTATACATAAAATCACCACAAATAATTCCTGACACAAGTTAAATTCAATAATTCTTAAAGAATGAGAAATAGAGAGTATATCCATGAATGAAAGTTCTTAGAACAATAGGTAAAAGAATCACGCTTGGGACAGTGCCTGTGACTCAAAGGAGTAGGGCGCCAGCCCCATATACAGAGGTGGCGGGTTTAAATCTACCCCAGCCCAAAACTGCAAAAAAAAAGAATCACACTTTACTTGGACACAGAAACAGGTGAAATATGATGAGTAAGCATGATGCTTTTCAGGAAAGCCATTCAGAACAGAGGCCAGAAACAGGGAAGACAGATTTCTTGGATCTGAGACCTCCCAGCACAGATTAAACAAATGAAAGCACATAGGAAGCTACTTGCTTTAAGCAAGGAAATTGTAAAAGTAAACGTTAGGTGGGACAGAGAGATGTACTCAGAGAGATTATGAAAGTGATCATGCATGAGGTCAAAATTTCTAAGAATTCAAAATTATAACTGAACTTCCCAAGTATGATGGTGTAAGCCTGAATCTCCTTTCCCAAGTATGAGGGTGAAAGCCAGAGTCTAAGCACCAAACATACCACACAATATTATAGGACCGTAAGTCGGAGCTTTTCTGAAATAGTTTTTATATCAAATTATCTCTCTTAGCATTAGACCAAGGGTGCATTTTCATTTAAAATAACATAGATACTATCTAATTCAAGAAAGACAGTGAGACATTATAGACAAAAAGCAATGAATGTCATAAATTTGGAAGATGCTTGAGATCTATGTAACCACACCAACCATATAATATTCTAGACTATACTCTCCATGAGAACAAGGATTATTTAGTTCCACCCCTGAAACCCTGGTGATTAGCACAGTTCCTGCCAAGAACCAAAAACGTTCAAAGATGATGTGTTGAGTGAATTAAGCAATAGCATTTTTATTTACTTCAATATTAACCTCATAGTGATGAAAAGGAAAACATTTTAATTAAGAAGAATATTTGGAAAGAAAACAAAACAAACCAACAAACAAACAAAAAACCCAAACCCTGCTAAATCCTATTTTACAATCTGTTTTACAGTGGAAAGGAACCGCCGGGGCTATAATATATGGCAGAGATGATAAAGATAAGAGAAACAAAGGGTAATGCGATTAAAAAAAATGGGAAGGTTCATAGAAATTGTCTGGAGCAAAAGCATTTAACTTGTGGAAGGCCACTGCAGTTCCCCTAAATTTATGCATTATTCAATTTTCCAATTTACCTGCTGAACTGTATGTAATCAACTAGACACAGCCTTAATTTCTTCCAATTATAAATGAAAGGAGAGTGCAATCTTGGATATCACTATAACTACTTTAAAATTTAAATTTTTAAAAAATCTAACCAAAATAAATCTGTTGAGTTCTCTACATTTTCCAGCATAAGGTGTGCTATTGCCTTGCTAGTGTGCCCAAGTTATATCTTATGGCCAAGTGATCTAGAAGGTTGGCATCAGTAAAAGATACGATTTAATAAACTACAATATTATCGAACAATAAACCTACAAAAGTCACCTGCCAATAAGGGTCCTGCCACCTCAGATTAACCAGTAACCCTGATTAATAAAAATATAATTTTGGTTCCGGCTACACAGTATAAGTAGAAAGGATTAAGTTTGGAATGGCCTTATAAGTACTTCCATGCTGCCTCTTAGTACTTTCAGGATAAAGAGAAAAAAATAATAGAAAATTAACTCAAATAAAGGTAAGGGAATGACTAAGGATTCACATCCTTTGAAAGTGTCACCAAATGAAGGAAATAAACACCTATCAGCTGAGTCCTGGTTTAAAGCAAAGAAAACATAGAAGGGATAGCAGAAGGAAGTAATTACAATTATTTATAGCTTTATGAAAGAAAAAGAACTGTAGCTGCTATGTCTATTTCCTTCCTCGGTTGTTGTGTGTACACACACACAAGTATATTAACTAGTAACTATCACATATGCAGATGAGAGTGTGAGGTGTGCAAGTGTACACATACACAATTTCTTTTTTCCTCTCTCTTCTTTTCATTCCTTGTTTTTTAATAAGGTTTGTTGTTGGCAGGTAACTTTATGATTGAAGCTTTAGGTTATGTAAGGTTTATATGAAATTAAAGGAGTATTTAGTATCAGCTGGAAATGGACATCATGATTGTGGGGCTTTGTGCTGTGGAAAAGAGGAAAGAATCTTCACTGGGGGAAGGATAGAAAGAGTAGCGATTTGCTGTATAGATGTTAAATTTATATGGTAGCATGGCCATAACTACTAAGTAGTCAGAGAATAAACTCTACTGTTCAGTAAGCTGTTGTTTCGCATATCCAAATAAACATTTCCACATGTGGTTTTGTGATCCTAGCCCTGCAACTCTGAACACTACATTTCCCCTTTGCTAGCAGGATCCCTGTTTGGTTTTGCCAATGAGGGCACTAGAAGGAGTTTGCGAGGGTTCTGCCACCTCAAATTAATTGTATGTGTACACTTGCAGACCTCACACTCTCATCTGCATATGTGATAGTTACTAGTTAATATACTTGTGTGTGAGTACACACAACAACCGAGGAAGGAAATAGACATAGCAGCTACAGTCCTTTTTCTTTCATAAATAAATGAAAAAAGCAATCTTTCTCAAATTAACAAGTTTTAATTTAATTTGTTAGTCTCAAATTAACAAGTAATCCTCATTATCAAAAACATAATTTTGGTTGCTGCTACACAGTATACATAGAAAGGATTAAGTTTGGAATGCCCTTATAAGTACTTCCGTGCAGCCTCTTAGTACTTTCAGGATCAAGAGAAAAAGCAAACAACTGATCCTTTCTGATAATTTGCTGATCTTGTCTGCAGTGTTCTGACCACCCTTTACCCTGGCAATAGTAGTTGGTTACAATCTCTAATTTCTTTTCTGAAACCAATTATTTTGTTTATCCATGATGACTATATAACAGTTAACTGCCCTACAGAGTCATTGAAGAAAACTTTAGTGGATCATATTGAGAACTACGTTTTTTTTTTATTCATTGTTTATTTTCATCCTTTCCTCACTCCTAACTTATCAGCTAATGCAACCTTAATTAAGTTAGCCTTGGCCTGTTTCTTATATTATAAATAGTGTTATTATGATGTCTCTTTGTATTCTAAAAGAATGTGTTGAGCATTAATAAGAAAATATCTATGAAGCTTCTCAGATACAGAAAAGGGTAAAATTCTGAGCTAGGATTCAATATGTCCAAAGAAATAATCTTTCTTCTATATTAAGCCTTTTGAAAAATATACAGGCACCAATCCAGATGAATGACTAATAAACAGCAAATCAGTCAAATAATAGTACAGCAGTAACAGCAGGGAAAATATGTCTTTTTCTTCCCAAATAATTTCTTTAAAGAAAAAATTAAACTTCAAGTAGATTGAACAGCAATGGGGGATTTCAGTGTAAAATGCTGAAAACCAAATGTTTTGGAATGGCCGCCTTTCTGGCTTTTCTTTTATCTTTATTCCTTCGTGGAAAGGGGTAAAAGACAGAATGGGATAGAAGGTTATGCATGCAGTAAAGCAATGAAACTGAGCACAGTAATGACAAATACTGACTACTGACATTCTAATGGAATATTTGCTCAAACTCAAGTGCAACATTCTCACAAGAATTGTTTATTATTGGTGGACTAAAAAAGCACAAATTAAATACTATGTTTAAAAAAATCAAAGGAAATCATTTTAAAAAGTGCAAAGTCTTTTGACGTCCATAAGCAACAATTAGAAGACATCACTGTCAGGCTAAGGTAGAAGTCTTAAGGCTAAATGGCTGTAATAAGTACATCTACAATTTCTTTTGACCCACTAAAACTGTAAAAGTATAAAAATATTCACTTTTTAGCCTTGGTAAAATAATTTTAGTAAGGTTTCTCTCTTTCTTGAAACATTTTTCAAATGACCTATTTAAGTATCATGGCATATTTGTGTATATTGCTTTTAAAAAAAGACAATGATGTAAAATCCTGCTTATATTTAGGATACTATTGCCAGCTGCTCTCATTTCCTAAGAATAGATTGCATGATCTTAGTGTTCTTTGATCACTAGATACCCTCATATACATACCATAAGTAGAGGAGATATTTGTTATTGTAATTGTATTAGTCTCTCATTTCCATTTGGGAAGCCAATTCCCTAACACCTATACATATATGGTCAACCCTTCCAATCTGTGGGTTCAACCAACTGAAGAAGGAAAATATCTCCCCCAAAACCTCAGAACCTCAAAGATATGAAATCAACCTAAGTGACCATTAATTGATGAGTGTATAAATAAAATTCAGAGTGCGTGTGTGTGTATACACATACCACTATACATGTATATATGTGTGTATGTATTTATATATATCATATGTATGTGTGTATATATATATATATATATATAGAGAGAGAGAGAGAGAGAGAGAGAGAGAGAAAGAACTGCTCAGCCATATAAAGTAATTAGCTCACGTTTTTTGCAGCAACTTGCATGAAACTGAAAACCATTATTCTAAATGAATTATCCACAGGAACAGAAAAAAAAAAAAATGAGCACATGTTCTCACTTACAAAAAGGAGCCAGAAAAGAGGTATATAAGGTCATAAAGTGGTGTAATAGATATTGAAAACTAAGAAGGGAGGAGAATGGGAGATACATTCACCCGTTGGGTACAATGTACAGTTGGACACTATTCTGGTGATGGATACACTAAAGGTCCTGATTGCACCATTATACCATTCATGCATGTAACAAAATATACTTATATCCCTTAGATCTATTAAAATAAAAGTAAAAATAAATTTTAAAAATCTCAATGAAATATGACAATACAACCATAGCACAATGAAAATAAAGAAACAATAGACTATATCAACTATTTTTATAGCATTTGCATGGTATTTGGAATAGTAAGTAATCTAGAGATAATTTAAGGTATATGAAAGAATGTGTATAGGTTATATGCAAATGCTATGCCATTTTATATCAGGGACTTGAGCATTCCCCACAGATCCCAAAGGATGACTGTAATGTTTACACACAAAAACAGCATGAGCTTCTCTTTTTTTTCACATCACCCCTCTTGAAGTTTTCATGATTTGGATGTTAAATTTGGGAAAATCATTATTGTTTTGGTGTCTTCTTTCATTTTTGTTTCTTTTGCTTATGTGGACTATTTCAATTTTTGGTCCTTCCAAATGATTGAATTTCTTATTTTATAGAACATTTCCTGTTAATGTTCTCTCCAAATATGCCTGGCACACGGTAAATTTTGACTCTGTATTCTGGAGGAATATCAAAGTTTTGGACTGTGTCATCTCCAGAAGGACATACAAGTTGTTGACGTTGCCATTTGATAGAAGGAAATGTTCTGATTTTCTTAATTTCCTTGAATATGTGCCATGGAAGCCTACCATTATTGCCTTGGACTTTAGTACTTCATAACAATGAATAAAATGAGAAATGTGGCAAAGTTTAAAGAGGAGGATTTAGTGGGTGAAGGGCATTTCCATTCAATTCATTACAGAATGCTTATTATTTTTTACATGGTCTTATCTGCTTTATTATTAAACTAAGAGATCTCAGATGACAGAGATAGTTTCTTTGTATCCAAAACCTGATGTGTACTAGACATTCAGTAACGATTTAATGAACTGAACTTTATGGTTGAACAGATTATTTGCAGTCAGACTACCTTAAGTACAATACGTTTTGAAATTCTTAACATTCTTGGAGTACAAAGGAAAAGGCAATTTTCTATTCCTATTACAGAGAAAAACATGGTAATTTGTTTTCAGTGTACATTTTGACTCTTTGAATATGCAACTACCACTCAACCATTGGGATGGGGATTGGAAGTGCTAGTGGCACTGGCTTGTTAATTTTAGAGAGTTTCTATGTGGTACACACTGCATTGTGGCTCCCTAGGAGCTCTGAGGATTAAACTTACTTTCTGTCCAGAAAACCTGTGAGTGCAAATGTTTTTAATTGAGAGTTTGTAGTCAGTGGTAAGGAGGAGAAAATACATGGTTAAATAAAAGGTAATTACTTGAAGTGGGTAATGACTTGACAAAGGACAAAATCCTACTTGAGAGTTACGTGTAATTAAAATATTGTGTGCACGAGTATGCTAAAATGTCATTTGTTTCTATTTTATCCATTCTTCCCCTCTAGGCTTGTCTGTTCTTGCCACTAGTCTCAATAAATGATAAAAGTAGAATCTCCAATGAATTGGAGATACCTTATATAATAATATATAATAATGAGCTGAAAAAGGGACCCAAACACATTTGCTTTTTGAGCTAAAATCCATGCAACCACAAGTTCCTGCCAGTCCTTTGTTATTATGGAAATACTATATGAATTTATCTCTGTACAGAGTTGCCACTATTTTCACCAAGTTAAAATTCTTGTACACCAAGATATCCTCCCTTTAAAATTTCTCTTTTACTGAATCTGACAACAATTTACAAACACTTTTTAATCAAAAATAATCTCTTGTCAATATATTCAAGTTTAAAGGGTGGTATTAACTCAGAGACATTCAACCTATGATATAGATCTTTCAGTTTGCAAGATGTAACTGGCCAACCAACCAGCACAAATCTGGCCACTCACCAAATTTTAAACTGAAAAACAGCACCTCCTCTAATGTCTTAAGAATCTCTCCTTAAGTGTACAAAGAGTGGTAGGAATGGAAAATCAGACACACAGGACCATGGCCTCCCTGCAGGGGTACCCTGCTCATATATCATATAGGAAGGATTTTCAAGGGAAATTCAGAATAACTATTAATAGAATGCTTCTCCCTTCAAGGCTCATGAAACCAACATTTCTGTAAACACAGGCAGAAAAATAAAGGGATTCATCAATATATAGTCAATTTGTAATTTTTTCTCATTGCCGTGAATGGTTGTATCCTATAGATTGACTTTCATCATGCGTAGAGATAATAAAAGTGAATTTTTTTTTTTTGCAGTTTTTGGCTGGGGCTGTGTTTGAACCCGCCACCTCCAGCCTATGGGGCCGGCACCCCACTCATTTGAGCCACAGGCACTGCCCTAAAAGTAAAATTTTATAGAATACTCTGAGCTATAAATGGAAGTAAAAATTCTCAACAATATTAACTCTGTGGAAAACAAAAAAGAAAACATGGTCTAGAGGTCGTCCCTTGAACACTGTATATTGTAGAATACCTTTGCTATAGGAAGACACGACTAGAATTCAGGTAACGTAAGTTAAATTTCAACATTTCTAACAATTAACATCCGAAGAAAAGTCAATGGGCAAATAGATACAGTAACACCCTATCTGTCTGAATAGTTACTGGATGACTAAGATTGAATTTATTCTTACATAATTGATAACACTAATGTGATCTTAGGTGTAATTGCATCACATCTTCTCAGATATGACTTTCTTTTCTCTAAAAACACCATACCCAACACTTACAACAAAATAATCTGATCTAGAAAAATACCATTTCTTTAAGTCATTAAGTTTCTAAAAATATACATCTTCTATGAAAAAATTTTTATAAAATTACTTTGCCAAAGTCTTTTGAACATCTTCTGCATACTTGATACAAAAAATAAAACATGCAGCTTGATTCCTCTTTTTCCATTTTCATTCTCATTTTATATTTGTTTTCCCCAAGAAGAAATTCAGTGACACATTTTAGAAAAAAAAAAAAAAATAGTATTTTCTCCAGAACTATTTTGAAGAATTTTGTTGAAGTAAGTATAAAGCCCACTTCTTTGGAGACTGAAGTGTAGAGGATGAGATTCTAGACTAGAGTCTGGTAAAGAAGGCTTTAAAACAAGTAGAGTCTGCAATGCTCAACAGAGATTGTTGTTAAAATTAATTTCTAGAAACTAATAATAGATGAAATGTGAATAGAAAAATAAAGGATAACAGGAGAGGAAATAACCTATGGATTCATTTTAAGGTAATAGTTATTGGTTTTGAAATAAGTTTTAAAAAAGCAAAAACAAATCCCATTATCTTCTACTCACTATCCTCAAACAGACATAGTAGGAAACCACCACATAGTCCAAATTCTTTGCCTTTTGTATATGTGGAAGTATATTCTGCTGGTGAATAGAAGAAAATATTCTTTGAGTAAGTCATGGTTTTGGGTGCTTGGAAAACATATTATTAAATCCTTATAAACTCAACTGAGCTTAAGTTTGTCCTGCCCATTTTACAGATTAGGCAAGTAAAGCTCAGAGAAGTTAACTGTCCTACATCACAGAGCTATTAAACAGTGAAGAAGAATTTTACTCAAGACCATCTAATTCCATTATTTTCACACCTTAAATCTCCATAGGTATAATTTTATGTTTCCTTCAAATTTATGAAACAGTCAAGGTTCCAAAAATTATGTAATTAACTTTTAACTAGATTTACTTGAGCATTCTACATTCAGTGAGCTCCCCATCACTGGGTATATTCAAGCATCAAACATTTACCTACTGAAAATTTCACCTTTGACTGTGAGTGGTTAAACTAGAAGAACTTTAAGGTTCCTGTAAATCCTAAACTTCTAATTAACAACCCTACTGTGTGCATAAAAGAGCAGAAATTTTCCGCATTGACAATTTTTCATATACCATGATTCCTTTGCATGGAACCTGAGGACAGTATTCCCATGATGACCTTATGTGGGTAGACATTACTCAATTTGAGTCAGAACGAGGAATTAGAAGCTCCAATTTTGAACTGAAAAAGAAGGTAGTCAATCCAGATCCATGACACTAGCCTACACAGATGTTCTGCTTTCCTCTGACTCACTCCTCCAGGCTGGGAAAGGGACAAATTTTATTTTTTATATAGTAATTAGGATACAGTCAGATATCATACCACAACTCATGTCTTCAGATTATGCCTCTTCTGATTTATTTTATGCCCCTCATTTTGACCCAATTTTGAATTATCCAGGAGTCTCTAAAAAAAAAAAAAAAAAAAAAAAAAAGGTGGGGCCAGGACCATCAATTTTTAAAGAAAGATTTGCATTTACATTTCAAAGGGAAAATAATATTATTATAAAAGCAATGGAAAAAAGACTGTCAATATTTTTGTAAATAAAATAATGTTCTGCTGACTAGGGACAATGTTCTGGCTCCCAGGATAGAGTTGACCATGGTAAAAACAGAAGGATTCTCATCAACTTTCTGTCTCTCTGACAAAGCTTTAGTTGTACAGCCCATGGGAGTAATTCTCACATTAGATTGTTTAGTTATTAAATTTCTATTTTTTATTTCATGATCTTTATTATCTTTCAGTTGTCTTAGCTTATTTCTAAGCCCTAATCTTGATAGTGAGAGACAAAGAGGAGATTTCTCTAAGTTAGAGAATATACAGGAATAAAATGGGTAAACAGAACAGAGGCACTGTTATCTGAGCATCTGTGGCTTAGCAAAATAATATTCTAGACAACACTGGTGGTGCTGGTGATATATATGAACAAGTATTCATTAGGAGCCAAAATTACAAAGATTCTTGAGAACACCATTCTCCTCTATATCATTCTTTAGAAAGAATACTTTGTAAATGAAATATTATATGACAAATTAACCAATGCCTGCAGTACACAGACTTTAATACATTTACTGCTGACACCTTAATTCCTGAAAAGGACAAATTACTAGCTGTACTATATTTCTGGGGAAATTGGAAGGTATGTTAGTTGATATACTCTAATCAAATAATCACTTACTGTCATATTTTCCAATTCATTCAGTGTCCTATTGAATAACAGTTCTTTTGTCTTACCTCTGGAATAAGTCTAGAGTTGAACACTACTGCTTTATATGGCTCCATTTACCAGTATTGAAAGCAACTGTCTCTAACAAGGGACAATTGAGAAATCATCACAGGTTCAGAATCAACTCAGGTATGAAAGTTGGAGGAGCAGACTGGCTGGAAGAAGCCCACTATTGGCCATGGATAAAATCAGATTCAAGAGACCTTGTCATGCATAGTTGATGTGAGCTTTTTCTTGTGCTGGTATTGATATTTTAATACTTGCAAATGTTTATGTCTTAAGTATTTATCTATCTTTTGAAAATCTACTCTGCTTTCAAATCTATTCTGCTTTCAAAGTGCTCTGATTCCCCTGTGGAAATGGAAATGTGGAATAGCAAAAAGATCTCAAATACCTAGGGTCAAATCTTGTCTGTCACTTACTGACTGTATGACCTCAGGCACGTTATTCAGCCTCTCTGAAACTCATTTAAGTATAATAATCCCTCCCTGCTTATATGTAAAACTAAATGAAATAACATTTATAGACAATGTGGCTAAGAAAAGGCTCTCACTAGATAGTAGCTACTATTAGATTGCGATCTGAAAACTTCCATTCAGCTCATAAATTCCACAAAATTTGCAAAGATAAGCAATTAGCAAACTTTTTTGAAATTGTTATGTTATTTTAAGAGCTTCCATTGTCAAAAGTTTGTACAATACTACATGTTTTATCCCTTTTCCCTTGATAAATGAAAATTCATTTTAACATAAATAAGTGATTTGAGAAATCCCAAACTTAAAAAAAAAAATGCTTAGTGTTACGCAATCAAGGGTCTTTTAAACTTATTTGATCATAAAAACCCAGAAGATATATTAGCATCCTAAGAACTTTCTTGTGCTGCACTTAGAGAAATGCCGAGTTTGTAGTTGTTAAAATGCCACAGAGTAATTTAATCTTCAGTAGTAAAATAAACTCAAAGATCTGTGATACCTGGATCCAAAAATTAAGGCTAACTTGATTTTAAATAGCAGCCAGACACAGTAGGATAAATGAGGAATACAATGAAAGTGAAAAAACACTGACTAAGGTTAAGACTTGAAGTTAGAATCTTTATGTGTCTTTTGAATTAACAATATTCAGCATTTTGTTCAAATTCCTGGGGTAGTTGTTTACTTGCCCTGGATGAGGGAGTCACAGACTCAGTTTAGCCCTATGTTTCCAGTTGTACTGCTGAAAAGCTGCGATTAAGTACAGTAAGACGTTTGGAGAAAAACTATGAGGTTATTGCAAAGCTGACAATATTTTCATTTCTATATTTTAGGAAGAGCATCAACTTTGTTTTTCTTTCATTTTCCATAAATAGTGCTGGAGTTTTAACACTTTTAGGTATTTATATATTTACTTCCTTTTTTAAGCCACCTATTTCCTTTATTTTTCTATATTGATGTCACCTGTAGTTCTAGGAGGTACAAAAGAGACAGCAGGACTAAAGAACTGTTTTTTTTTTTTTTATTTCTTTGAAAGCAAAAGAAGCATAAAGCATGGAAGTTATTACTTCTATGTCATCTTATGAGTGTTCACTTTATCTTTTCTAAGCAGCAAAATATTTTGTTTTAAAGCATTCATTTTGAATAGTTGAATATTAATCACCGAAAAGTTCTTAGCAATCATATAAATTATAATTTATTGATGTTCTAGCTATACTTGCTTTCATATTTCTGTCTCCATATTCATATGAAAAACAACATTTCATAGTTATTTCAGTTAAATATAGTCAAGTTTCAGAGCAGTTTCTAAAGTTGAATAAAGATAGGTCTTTAAATCATTTGATATTTACTGTCCAAATCTGGCCTTTTCAGCTATTACAGTACTTGGAATGTGCATTATATTTTCAGGTAGATTTTTTTGCTCATTCTATTGACTCTTGTTAACATTTATAGTAAAGGATAAACAATTCACCTATCTTGATAAAATATACTGTAGCTTCCTGAATCCTTTGCATTTAGAATAAATGCCAACTTGTTTTGGTATCCATTACTGCTTTCAAATTGTATTATGCAATATAATGCAAATGTGAGTTCTTAATTAGCAGGATCTGTTTTGTTTAAAAGTATGACAGTAAAGGGATTTTTCAATGTACTGAAGCTGTTACCTATGTAGAAAATACATTCCACCTTACTAAGAGGAGGCTGCACATGTACATATGTTGTTACAGATAGGTACTTTCATATTTCCTTAAGCAATGATGGTTCATAATGGATTTTGCATTGAATATTGCAAATTTTGCCGTTGCTGCCCACTCAATTTCTCCCTCTAGATTGTTTTTAAAGGAGAAGATGAAATTTTTCAAGGCAATGGGGAGTAAGGGTGAGGAAAGAATACTTTATTAAAGATGCAATATTTCCAAGGTCATAAAGAAACATGCTTATACACACATATCTGTTTAAATATTCATTTAAATATTGCATGTGCATCTCTGTATACATGCTGTGTCCAGAAAACATTTACATGAATATAACCTGAAGGCAGCCTTATAAAATGACAAAAATGAAAATAAATAAATATACATTATATATATATATATGAATAGATACTACAGACAATATAGAAGTTAGGTCAGTATTCACAAATAATGTAATAAATCCATTGCCCATCATATTTTTGCCTAGATTTGGGGTCTTTAAGCATCAACCAATTATGGTAAATGTTTAACTGTAGGAGTTCAGGCAGACTGACAAATTCTGGTTTGAATGCTATTGCCAGTTTCAGCTTAAAGAATTTTTCATTTTTAAGCAAAAGCATTTCTGGATACTGGATATACACTATTGTGGCTAGAGTCACTGGAATTTGTATCAGTGAATTGGGCAGAACATGAGTCTTGAAGAAATGGGCCTGGCAGTTTTACTGGAAATGTGGCAAAAAATGGGTGAAGTCCTAAGGCAGTACTTCCCATTTATAACTTAGCTCTATTTACCTAAAGCCAATTTATTCCCACAAACACAGAGTAAAGAGTGCTGTTTTTCTTAGCCAAGCACCTACAGCAACAGCAAGGCTGGGAGGAGGAGAGTAAAATGAACATTTCGGCCTTTCCTGGTTTAGGAAAACCAGATATTTTAAATATACACATGACGGCCAAATTCAGCTCGCCTGACTCCCCCCAGCTTCATTTGCTTTCTCTACAAGCTTATTGACTAACTTATCGATCTGCACGAAGCTAGTTTGAACATTAGACCTTTCTCTGACCATTCCTACCCTCTTGTGGAAGCACTACTAACAAATGGGTAGAAAAAAGGGACCTTAATCCACATGTTGGATTGAGAGCTTCCGGATTTGAGACTCAGCTGCTAAAGACTCTTTGGTATAGACACTGAGGTGAGGGGCTATTAAAGTGACTTTTCTTAGTCCATTTTCTCTCCCTCTGTCTCCAGGAGGTATCCTGTGGATCCCTTCCCTTTCCTTCTTCCTGGTGCTTCCAGCACAGCCCCAAAGCTTCAAACCCTGTCCCCACCCCACCCCCCTCCTTTCCCCTAACACCTCCCATTCACCACCCCTTTCCCAACCAAAGTCCCCTCCCGGTCACCACCAAAGCCCGGAGAAGTGGAACACACACAATACCTCCCTTATAGGGCTTGAGCTGGGAACTGGGCATGCTCAGTAGCCAAAGCAGAATTTTTTTTTTTTTTTCGTTTGGTCTCGCGTGCGGCATCTCTCCCAGTCCCACACCTCTATTTCCTCTACCCCATTACCTATTCCCTATCCCCACCTCCAGCTCCAAAATCGTCCTGTTTAACCCGTTCTGCGCCAAAGGCCGCGGAGTTCTACAGTGAGGAGGATTAACCTGTCTCCTCCTAACCCCGCTAAATAGTCTCACTTTGGGCGAAAGCCTCACACTTTTGCCTTAAAGCCCCCGGCCCCTTAAGAGCAGACAGGTAGAAAGAGTGCGAATACTACTGGATCCCAGGAAGCTGAAGCCAAAAAAGCTCCATCCAGGTTCGCTGGCTACCAAGAAGTATTCCCGGAGCCCTCTGTTCTGCAGGGTGACAATTAGCCAAAGGTACTGTACCCGTGATACAAAATCCAAGTGCGATTGTTGCATTTGAATGTCATTGTTGTTGACTCACCCCCCTCCATCCTGGAATTATTCAATTCAGCGTAGACTCGACGACCTTATCTTCCTCCCTCGACCCCCTCCCCCAGGCTCTCCAATGTTTCCTTGGTTTTTCCTGGGTTCTTGGTTGCTCTCTCAAAGGAACGCCCCGGGTGTGTGTGTGTGTGTGTGTGTGTGTGTGTGTGTCTTCCTTGGTTCTTAGGGGACGGGGAGAAGAAAAGACTGGAGTGTGCACGTATGTGGTAGTGAGGCTGGAGACCAGCGCGCCCGCGTTAGAGGACTGGGGTCTCTGTGCGTGAGCAAAGGGGTCTCTCCTCGCTAGTGGTGCTTTAGGCAGAAAGAGGGGGCGGATGCCAAGAGAAAAGCGCGACGTCTTTCTTGATGTGTGTGTAAAAGAAGAATCAAGTGGGGATGTCTGAGTGGGGAACAGGGGGTCTCAGGAATGTGCGGGGGTCGAAATGGTTGGGTGTCTAGAGGGAGGGCTGCCTGTGTGCTGAGGGGCGGGGGCGAGGGCGGGGATTCGGCGCGGGTATGTAAAGGTGCCGCCCGTGTGCCAGGAGCTGGGTGTGCGCGCGGTGTCTCGCCGGGTGCGCGCGCGCACGCCGCTGCCCGCCTGCTCGCCTGCGGGGGCTGCTCTGTGGGTTTGACCGACGAGCCGGAGCGGAGGAGCTCTATCCCGTATCACTTAGAGCCCATCTCGGAAACCGCAGCTCTGGTCGCGCCGTGGTGGGCCAAGCAAAAGACGCCAGGCTCTGGAGGTGAGTGAATTTCCAACGGGTACTGTGCGAGCTACACCAACAACACGCGTTGCCTCTTCCCCGCTCGGCTCAGCAGTGCGTGTGCGCTTGCTTGCTTGTGTGTGTGTGTGTGTGTGTGTGTGTGTGTGTGTGTATGTATGTGTGTGTGTGTGTGTGTGTGTGTGTGTGTTTTCGCGCGCGCGCTTAGAGAGGACAGGTAGCTTATTATTTTTAGTTTGAATCTAGTTGGTTTGGGGACGGTTGAGTGGCTAAAGTGGCCGTGATGGCTAACCCGCCCCCGCCACCTCCCACTTGCCTGTCCACGACGCGGTCATATGTCCCTGAGGACTGGAAAGAATCTGGGTGTCCTTGGCATCCTTGCCCCCCAGGCGGATGGGGCAGCGGGGAAAGTATCCTGGTCACGGGTGGCTCAGGCTGTCGGGGCCACTGCGCTGGGCTGTGCTTTGTTTTCTGCGCCCCACTCGTAGGCACTCTACACGGACGTGGATCTGGGGCTCCGGGCAGCGGCCCGCATTCTAGTTGGAGATTGGGAGCATCCGGCAAAACTGGGAATATGAGAGGAGGAGCCGGTGGGTAACTCTAAAAGCTCTGCAAAACCGGGCGAGCTCTGGCTGCACCACTTTGCAATGTGTCTAAATGTTGAGCTGATTTCTGGCTTGGTAGAGCAGTATTATGTAGCTGGCCAGAAGAGCGGGGGATGACAGCGGGGAGCATGGGCCGCCGCTTGCGGCAGCAGAGCTATGGGGTCACTCAGCCTGTGGCAAGCGGGTCAGTGACGCCCTAGTGCCACCGTCCTCGCTGCCTGAGACGATCATCTCTTCTTCCTCACCCATCGCATGCCTGGGTCTGAAAAGGACGACTGAAACTCCAGCAGCTGTCCCTTGTGGGATAGGAGCGCGTGGAGAAATGTGTGCGCAGCGGGGCTGAAGGCCCCCGCGACATCCCGCGCGGTACCCCGCCTCCTCCACCCAGCCCGCGAAACTGCTGCTCAGGCCCGGGACCCAGGAGGGGGCTGCGCGCCGGCTCCCAGCACCAGGATGCGGCAAAGCATTGCAGCATGCGCTTAGCGGCCCCTCTCGCAGCCTCGCTGCCGGCCCGAGGTAGCGCACCCAGGGTAGCAGTGGCCAGGTCTTAAAGAGGACCCCCTCCACCCCCACCCCAGTCCGAGGAGAGCCAGCGGGAATTTCCGATGTGAGCTCCAAAGGAACCTCCTCTGCCCATCGCCTCCACCCCCTTCTCACCAGTGGTCTGCCCCTCGCAGGCTGACTCTCCCCTCCTTCCGCCGAGCGCCAGGCGCAGCATTCTGGTGGATGCCCCGATTTGTGCAGTCTTGGCCCGCCATGGGAGCCCAGCATCTTGCTGGGCAGAGAGAAAAGGAGATAGGCAGACGGACTGCTCTTGGTAGACTGAGAAAAGGCTCTTGGTACCCAACTCGTACTTTGTGGGGTTTTTCTTTTTCTTTTTTGCTTTTTTTCCCTTTGATTTTTAAATGTGCATGTTTTATTGGTAGTATGTGAATGGGATGTTTCTTTGGAACCGCTTCTAACCCTCTGTCTAGCTCCCTTCTGTGAGCTCTTTTTCCTTCTTTTTCGACTTCTCCATGGTCTTTTGCCCTTTCAGTGCCTCTTTCCCTCTCTCTCCTTGGCTAAATCTCTCATCTGCTCCCCCAGCTGCTTGTGGCTTCTTCTGTTTCACAAGAGCTGCATCTGGGAACTTCATGTCTTGTCCTTGTGCCTTTTTTCTCCCGTGCTACTTAAAGTAGAAATTATGGGGGTAAAGGTACCTCCTTACACATTTTCAGATTTGTTGATGCTCTTGGTTCTTGTTTTTTACTGAATTTGGATTATTCGGATTTGGGAGGTTTGTTTTGTTTTTTAGTTTGATTGCTTTTTGGTTTCTTTGTTTTGGGGTGGGAGGTGGTGGTTAGTAACAAGAAATGACTCAACCAAACCAAAATAGCTGTTGAAAGCTGCATCCATAGCAAAGCAAAAAAGATCAAGAAATTTTGCTTTTACAATGAAAGTTGGTTTAGGTGATGTCATAGTTAAGAATTATGACTTCTTTTTCCAAATGTCAATCATGCTGTCATGGTGAATAGGGGAAACACACATCTATATGTCAGCCAAATAACATCTCAGCATTGCCTGCTGTACCCTGATCCAAACTACTTAAAATGCAAATCCTCTTGGGTCATGGCTAATGGATTGCCTACCTTGAGACATGTTTGGTTTTACCACTAGCAGATTCCTCACGGACAGAATAAACAAAGGAGTTTCTGTGTGACACTTCTTTCTTTGCATCATTCTCTCATTGTGCATGTCTGGGTATTTTATTCATTTAATTAATATTTGCTGGTAACCATATGAAATTACAGCCAGATTCCCATTTGTGATGGAAAAGATTCACATTGCTAAGATTGCATCAGCAAAATACACTCTGTGTTCTGTTTAATCTGTTCCGTGAAGAGTTGTATGTATTTGTACATGTATGCAGTATTTAAGGAGTTAGCTACACCCAGATAATTTGCTAAGTATTAAATGCTACCAACAAGTGATTATTTATTGATACACAAGGACATGTGGTGTTTGGAAACTGATAATTTTAGGACAAAAATGTACTGTACTGAACATTTTTGGTCCTGCAGATAAAGGTACTCAAAGATTGTAGGGGGTGAACTCCTTTTCCCCGGCAGTTGCAGTCTGTTGTCAAAGTGAAGGAGATTCGTGTCAGTTGGAACTGGGTTCAAAATGGCAAATAAAGGAATGAGAGGACAGTCAGGGAAGAGAACCGGTTCTGGGAATAGAAAGGCCACCCAGAGATGAGGTGAGCAATGCAGGAGTAAGCAAGTTCCTCTTCTGCCTTCCCAGACCCAAGACAAAAGGCTATTCCCCTCTTCTTTCGGAGACAGTTGACAGGAAACTATACAGTATTTATTTGCCAGAAAATAAAATGTGGCTAAACCTTAGTCAGTTATTTTTCTAGAACTCCACAGAGTCGAATGTGCTTTTGAAGACAGCAGTGTACAGGAGTGAATTGATTCATAGCAGTGAGCTTACCTTTGGGCCTGAAGCTTAGGCAAATCCCTTGCCAGGTCACCTTCCCTTGGTGTTTGAATCCTCCCCTCTACAGCAACCCAATCGTCCATTAAACTGTTGACTCTAATATCTTCTCTACTCAGCTTCTGTATCTAGCTGATGCCCAAAGAATAGGCATCCACTAATTGAATACCTTTGTGGTACAAACTACATGGCATATTGGATGGCCTGGGGTCAGTTATTTGTTTGCCAATTCAAAGCTTAAGGCCTGTGTTTAAGGGCAGAGTTTGCTGGTCCACACCATTGTTAAGGTTTAAGCAGCACTAATAATCTTTCTTCCTATGGTTTGCTGTGTGTTCTGCACATGTAAATTCTCTATAAACTATGAGTATAGAAATAAAATGTATGACAGTTTTGTTGGTTATTGTTGTTTGACTGAGTGAGACTATTTGGAGTTTGGGGTGCCTTAAAAATACTATGCTAATAATTTTAGCCATGTGTTTGCTATGGTATGATTTAAACACATTTTTTAAAGAAATGACCATTGAAAACATGTTTTCTTTTTATTTTTTAGATTATTTATCTTTATTCAGAAGCATAAAGTTGTTTGCTGATTGCAAGAAGATGTTTCTTTGGCTCTTTCTGATTTTGTCTGCCCTGCTTTCTTCGACAAATGCAGATTCTGACTTATCAGTGGAAATTTGCAATGTTTGCTCCTGTGTGTCAGTTGAGAATGTGCTCTATGTCAACTGTGAGAAGGTTTCAGTCTACAGACCAAATCAGCTGAAACCACCTTGGTCTAATTTTTATCACCTCAATTTCCAAAACAATTTTTTAAATATCCTCTATCCAAATACATTCTTGAATTTTTCGCACGCAGTATCATTGCATCTGGGAAATAATAAACTGCAGAACATTGAGGGAGGAGCCTTTCTTGGGCTCAGTGCATTAAAGCAGTTGCACTTGAACAACAATGAATTAAAGATTCTCCGAGCTGACACTTTTCTTGGCATAGAGAACTTGGAGTATCTCCAGGCTGACTACAATTTAATCAAGTATATTGAACGAGGAGCCTTCAATAAGCTCCACAAACTGAAAGTTCTCATTCTTAATGACAATCTTATTTCATTCCTTCCTGATAATATTTTCCGATTCGCATCTTTGACCCATCTGGATATACGAGGGAACAGAATCCAGAAGCTCCCCTATATTGGAGTTCTGGAACACATTGGTCGTGTTGTTGAATTGCAACTGGAAGACAACCCTTGGAACTGTAGCTGTGATTTGTTGCCTTTAAAAGCTTGGCTGGAGAACATGCCATATAACATTTACATAGGAGAAGCTATCTGCGAAACTCCCAGTGACTTATATGGGAGGCTTTTAAAAGAAACCAACAAGCAAGAATTATGCCCCATGGGCACAGGCAGTGATTTTGATGTACGCATTCTGCCTCCATCTCAGCTGGAAAATGGCTATACCACTCCTAATGGTCACACGACCCAAACATCTTTACACAGATTAGTGACAAAACCACCAAAAACAACAAATCCTTCCAAGATCTCTGGAATTGTGGCAGGCAAAGCCCTCTCCAACCGCAATCTGAGTCAGATTGTGTCCTACCAAACAAGGGCGCCTCCTCTTACACCTTGCCCAGCACCTTGCTTTTGCAAAACACATCCTTCAGATTTGGGACTGAGTGTGAACTGCCAAGAGAAAAATATACAATCCATGTCTGAATTGATACCGAAACCTTTAAATGCCAAGAAGCTACATGTCAATGGCAATAGCATCAAAGATGTGGACATGTCAGACCTCACTGAGTTTGAGGGACTGGATTTGCTCCATTTAGGCAGCAATCAAATTACAGTGATTAAGGGAGACGTATTTCACAATCTTACTAATTTACGCAGACTGTATCTCAATGGCAATCAGATTGAAAGACTCTATCCTGAAATATTTTCAGGCCTTCATAACCTGCAGTATTTGTATTTGGAATACAATTTGATTAAGGAAATCCTTGCAGGCACCTTTGACTCCATGCCAAGTTTGCAGTTACTGTATTTAAACAACAATCTTTTAAAGAGCCTGCCTGTTTACATTTTTTCTGGAGCACCCCTTGCTAGACTGAACCTGAGGAACAATAAATTCATGTACCTTCCTGTCAGTGGGGTTCTCGATCAGCTGCAGTCACTTACACAGATTGACTTAGAGGGCAACCCATGGGACTGTACTTGTGACTTGGTGGCTTTAAAGCTGTGGTTGGAGAAGTTGAATGATGGGATTGTTGTGAAAGAACTGAAATGTGAGACACCTGTTCAGTTTGCCAATATTGAACTGAAGTCCCTCAAAAATGAAATCTTATGTCCTAAACTTTTAAATAAGCCATCTGCACCATTCACGAGCCCTGCGCCTGCCATTACATTCACTACCCCATTGGGTCCCATTCGAAGTCCTCCTGGTGGTCCAGTGCCTCTGTCGATTTTAATTTTAAGTATCTTAGTGGTCCTTATTTTAACTGTGTTTGTTGCTTTTTGCCTTCTTGTTTTCGTCCTGCGACGTAACAAGAAACCCATGGTGAAGCATGAAGGCTTGGGGAATCCCGAGTGTGGCTCCATGCAGCTGCAGCTAAGGAAGCATGACCACAAAACAAATAAAAAAGACGGACTGAGCACAGAAGCTTTCATTCCACAAACTATAGAACAGATGAGCAAGAGCCACACGTGTGGCTTGAAAGAGTCAGAAACCGGATTCATGTTTTCAGATCCCCCAGGACAGAAAGTCATTATGAGAAATGTTGCCGACAAGGAGAAAGATTTATTGCACGTGGATACCAGGAAGAGACTGAGCACAATTGACGAGCTGGATGAATTATTCCCTAGCAGGGATTCCAACGTGTTCATTCAGAATTTTCTCGAAGGCAAAAAAGAGTATAATAGCATAGGTGTCAGTGGCTTTGAAATCCGCTATCCAGAGAAACAACAAGACAAAAAAAACAAGAAGTCACTGATAGGTGGCAACCACAGCAAAATTGTAGTGGAGCAAAGGAAGAGTGAGTATTTTGAACTGAAAGCAAAACTTCAGAGTTCCCCCGACTACCTACAGGTCCTTGAGGAGCAAACAGCTTTGAACAAGATCTAGGTCATGCAATCTTACTTCATACAGAGGACATCTATTTAATGATGAAAGTGCCTTTCGTTGACTTCAAACTTCCAAATACTATATTATCAATAGGCATAGAGGCAAGTGTTTCCAAGGGTGTCTCATCAACTGTAGCTGCAAATATGTGTCAAGTAGAAGAGAATTCCCTTAATAGATTTTACTACATGAAACCTATACTGTGGAGTCCTGTGGGGATACTGCAAACTCTATTGCCAAAGGGATGCTTTATACACATGATACACTGAATTTAACCTCAAGAGGCAAATCTGTTTTGTACCCCAATGCAAAACCTTCGTCTCTTTGTACTTTGTAAAGCAAACTCAAGAAAACTGGTACTTGTGTTTGTACCTGAGCTGAGTCCTTCATCTTGCACGTACATTGAGCTGATGGAACTGGAATAATCCTTTTGACTTGTGGCACTGTAACACCTCTGTGTAAAGATTATCTGAAAAGTTTTTTTAAAAAGCATGCAAAGAGAGAACATTCAATAGTATTTGTAAATTGATAATCTTTATGGCCTGCATCTTGAAACTGCTGGATTTATAATGTTAAATTGTGCAAATACTTGTTTAAAATATAACATGCTTTACATAACTATAAAATAAATTCGAACACACCGTAAGCATTACCTGTCTATACATACAAATCTAAAAGAAAAACATTAACATGAGTTACATAGCATTTGTGATCTTAAGAAATACATGTTGTTTATCAGAATTAAACATGGCTCAAATTAAACTAACACTAGAGTTTGTTCTCAGTTATGCGAAATACCAACAATCCTTAAAGGTTGTCCAAAATTAGCAAAGTGCTTACCATGTGAGCGCACCCAAAGCTATTTTTGTAACATAATTAATATTTATGAAGTACTTTGTACACTAAATAAGACAAAAATATGTACTCCTTAATATGTATTTAATATTCCTGACTTCTTTTCCTGATCACAGTCAATTTATCAGTAGGTATAAATTTAGACAGAAAAGATATATACTGAAATGAAACCGAGGCTGATGTGTATAGAAATATTCTGGACTTTCTGATCAGGTATAATTGTAAAAGTTAAAAAAAAAAAAAAAAAGCAAAAAACAGAAAAAGGAAATATACAAACAAAACAAAACAAAACAAAACAAAACAGTTCTGTGCTATTCTTGTGAATTTAGCATATTATCTTCAGATTTCTTACCAGTTGTGCATTTTACAATAGGTTCCTTAGTTTTATAGTACCTTGTCTGGGGCAGTTGTTATTTGCCATCAGTTGTCTTGCTTTTCAGGATTCTATGAGCTTAATTCAAATAGCTTTTACTACAAGTATTTTTTAAAAATAATGAATAAGGTTAATAGTTATATCTTGAATGCATCAGTATCTTGTTCTTTCATCATTCTGACTACTATCAGATAATCTAGTAGAACTGTAAACATCATGGTAATCTTGGCTATCAAAGCCACACTGTAAAATGCTTGCATTGATCTCAGATGAGTTCACAGTCTGCAACTACAAATGATATGCCCTTGTATTTGCTTGGGCTGTTAAGTTCCAAGTCAAAATTGGTCAAAGGAATGAAGCACTTAAGAATGAGTGATGTTGAAATATTTGTAGGAGCTCCTGATTAGCAAAATGATATCCAGAAACACATTGCCTTTTTGGCCTGCCTATATATATATATACACATACACACACAGATATATGTGTGTGTATTTATATACACAGACACACATATATAGTGTACGTGTGAGAGTGTGTTCCATCTCTTAAATTATTATTCAATAAGATAACCAAGAAGGTAAACATAGATATTTTTCATGAATTTCAAATGTCATATGATGTTTTGGTGCAGCCTCAAAAATGATATTCTGGCTAAAGTTGTAACAGCAGTCCCTTCATTAATCACTAATTTCAGGGCTTTATGTGTTTGTTCCAATATGAAACAAAACAACAACAAAAAAAACCCTTAACATTTTTGAAGAAGTGTGTGTGTGCGTGTGTGTATGTGTATGTGTGTTTGGGTATATATTCATACATATAGATAATTTGGATATTTTTTAATAGAAAAAATGTCTCCATATGTATGTGCTGGTGCTCTTAAAACTTTAATGTGTAATTTTAATTTTCATGACAACGTCTGTGAGAACTTTATATGAATATAAAAAAATCCAAACAAATAATTGCTTTCTGATCTTGAAAGAAAAAGCAAGATGTGTGCTCAACAGCTTTTTTCATCTACACTTTCATAAGGACTTTTAATATGTCATTACCATGCATGCATCCATGGATTAAAGGGCTCCTAATGCATACTGACAGGATAAAGATGCAAAGGCTTCAAAGAAAGTGGTTTAGTTTATCCTGTCAATAAAGTATGGATTGAGGATTCTTAAATAGACACTTAAGGGAGGAAACAGAAAGCCCAATCCATGATATGGGAATAATAGGTCATTGAGATGATGCCTTGTATTTAGCGGGAGGATGCTTTGAAGATGTTTTAAGGTTTCTGCAGAATCGTCAGTGGGAAGAGTACCTGTCACCATCTCAAAGCTTGCTGTAGCATATTGGCTATCTCATACTCTTCTGCTGAAAGTTATAAATGTTCACCTTTTTTAAAACAAGTAATTTAATTGTACATGGTTATTTGGAGGTTCTAATTATAAATGAAAGTAACAAATCCATGGTTAAGGCTAATATATTTTCCTTAACTAAATCATTGTGCCTACATTCTACAGTGTATACTATTTTACACATGTCTCTCATTAGTTTTACGTGTACACTTTATGATAATGTAGTTAGGCATAAGTTCTGAGTTGAGTACAAGGACAGTAAAAATACTGTATCTATATTTTGTTGGCTTCAACTATAACCTTGATGTTAGTTTAACCCCTTGAGGTATGATGTGTACATCAGTATAGCATTTTTAGTAGAATTTTGATTCAAATCTAGAAAATCCAAGGAGTGTCCGTTTCTAACATGGTCTGACACATCATGTTCTTCTTGGAATTATACTCATGTGTATGGATTATGTTAGAAAGGCTGTAAAGACATTTAGATCTTATGAAATCAGTGAAGGGGTTGAGATAATATATTGTGTCCATGTAATATAAATCAAGTTTTAAATTATTTTTTTATGAAATCAATAAAGATGATTCAATTCTTTAAAAGTAAATCTTTGTGTAATTTTATGAGAAAGCAGTTATTAAAGTACAGTGATTCAAGTCTCTAAGGCAATTTATATTATATATTTAGTTTTTCATTCTGAATACTAGAAAATAAATATATTAATTAGGAAGTCATTTAAGACCATCTTTCTTTTGTTGCTTTTTAAAAAACATTTAATTTTTTAAGCCATGAGGATGCAAGACAGGGCATGGCCTCATGAGTAACGTCAACAAGTACTTCAAAAATAACGAAACATCTAGAAAAGTATGGCGGAATATTAATCTATAATCTCTTTTGCATGATTTGTACATTGACATTGTATGAAATGAGCACAGTGAGTTAATTTTTTTGTTATTGTCGCATCCAAAGAGTTGGGAAAAATATATTAATAATGTATTTATAATCACTATTTTGAAATAAAGTAAAGAAAACACATTGTATTGTTTTTACCTGATTTGATTACTAGTATTTTAGGTTAGTTTATAAGACAAAAATCAAGTAATGGTATAGGAAAGCTAATCAAATCACAGAAAAGAACTGTTTTAATGAATTTTGTTTGCTTTTAATAACATCAAGGTATTAGAGAGACTTTATTAAATGCCATTTTTATTAGAGTATTAATAAAATTGTTTGCTACAATAGTATCTGTGAAGCCACAGTTTGTTAAATATGTTTGTCTTTCCATTATTTTTCAGAAGATATAAAGCAGTAGCCAAACTGACCATTTCACCCAAATTTGAGGGTAAGATATATACCTTTAGAATACTGTTTGTATTCAACTTAATTACTAAATCTCTGTTAAAAGATGCTTTTTTTACAAACATTGTTGCAATCTGGGTTCCTTCCCACTGCCAGCCCCTTCAGAGAAGGAGAAAAGTCAGTGCCAAGATCAACATGCTTTGATTTTGGGCCATTCCCATTAATCAGTTTTAGTCTGATATAACCTCCAATAAACAAACACTAATATTTGATCTTAACTGTCTGCTCAAATACTTTTAGAACACCTTCACAACCTCTATACACTATGACCAGCTTGGCTGGATTAATTACTCATTTGGGGGGTGAATGTGATTATTATTTGGTTCTTTTAAAGATGACCAAAATTATCAGCTCATCACTTTCCCATAGTTACTGTCATTGAAGAAAATGAGCTAATTGTATTATGGTTAATTTGAAGATAGAAAAGAAAATAAACAGACTGTGTTGACTAATAAAGTGAATTTAAGTCATGTTTACGTGTGGGAAGAAAAGTAAAGATAGAAGCAGAGAAAGAGAGAATATAAAGATTGTTGTTGCCTTATATCTATGTGTAGCTGTTCCAATGGTGTGAAAAATGTAGGTAGAATATTCAAGTACTTTTGAACTAAATGCCTTATGCATCCCAGGAAATACATCATGAAATTCTGTTATTTTAGTCCTTTATGAGGGCTGAGCACAAGGCTTTGGGTCCCTGCCACTCTGTTTTTGAGACTAGTGGTATCAAATCAAGGTTTGGCCTCATTTCCAGAGCTCATCCAATTAGTCACTGTGGTCAGATGGGCTGAAGTATCATATCCTGTTTGTGGCTTCACTTACGGGAATAACTGGTGATATATATTAAGTTCACCTGATAATTGTTAATCCTCAATTTCAGATGTCCTGGAGATCTGTTCTTTGTTAAATTAAAAGCAAATGGGAGGTCAAACGAATTTTAATAACTTATTTCGTGCAAAGGGCCCTTAATCTAATTTTGAATTTCATTTTATTTATTTACTTCATGTCTTTTTAGTTTGCACTGATTGATAAGACCGTATTTTAAAATGGGGGAAATCAAGAAGGAGAATCTGTGTTATCTATATGAAATGGCATGACTTTGAAATTATTTTAAAATTATTTTAACCTATTGTTTCTGTGTCTACAGAGGGAAAATAAAGTGGGGGCTCTGAGGCACTTAAATACTTTTGTCCAAATAGTTGCTAGTGAGAAAAAAAGGGTTCAAACTTCTCATTAATTCATACTTAACAGATCCGCAGACTATATAGCCCACAACCAAGAGAGAATTACTCAATCCTCCACGTTATTTTAGTAGACACTGCCTAAGTAGATAGAAACATAAATTCTGAGGATTCCAATACAGAAAAAGTGAAAAATTGCTTGTTAAATTTAAAAAGCTCATGAATAAGGCCTTCTGACAGATCATGTGAATATATAATGAATAACATTTGATATTACTTTTAAGTTAGCTATATGAAGGAAATAATTCTTTTCAAGTTCCTGAATGCTATATACATATATATATTTTTTTTAGTTAATGCCTCACAAATAGTAGATCATGTCAGATGTCTCTTGATAACAGCCTAAGGAAGGCATGTTGTGCAGTTGATATTGCTCATGGAAGCGTGTGAAAATCATAGTAAGCTCTGTTCTCCCTACAAATAATTGCAATGTATATTTCCATCATTATTTCATGTAAACTGAACCATTGTGGTAAAATTATGGAGTTGGTATACAGTAACTTTAATGCTGTTTTCACAAATAAAAGTCTTTTCTTATAGGCCACATGTGTAGCCATTCGGTGTGTTTATTAGCGTGAAATTAGTAAAACTCAAGATCAAAAAGAAATGCAAATAAATCTATTTTTTAGCTGATGCAACCATTATATTAGTTTATAAGGATAAGTCAGGTTTTCCCTGCACACATACATGTATACATGGGAAAGAGACAGTAATGCGTACACATGGTAAATTATGTAGAAAGGGAATTCTCTACTTGAAGTAAACGAATGCTCCTGTCTTGACTACCTAGATTTTTCAAATGAAATTAGGTACTGGGCCCAAATGATAATTGTTTTGATTTTTGCTTTTACTTTATTTTATTTTTTTATTTATTTATTTTTTTTATTTTTTTAATGTGGAGAAGGGGCAGGGAAAGAAGGCGGGGGAAGAGGTGAGTGACAGGGTCGGGCCAGTGGCATGGTACCACATTGGCTGTATCTAGGTAGAGGCAGTTTCAGGCCGGGCCTTGCTGAGTCGTTGCTACGCGGAAGTAGC
>CAUYPK010063452.1:0-57520 GCA_963574355.1 Loris lydekkerianus
CCCGATCCTTGCTCTGGGACCCTGAGGGCAAAGCTTGCCGGAGCAGTTTTTCCACACAATGGCTTTCACTGAGCCCAGCTCAGTGGCTCCTTTTGGGGCCCCAGACAATGCCCAGAGTTCTCCACACTTTTGCTCAAGCTCTCCCCAATGCAGCTCAACTGAGCACCAAGTCCAAGAACACCAAAAAAGTTCACAGGTAAGGCCTTTCTGGTTTGCAGTTTCACTTCTGCTTGTACTCACTGTTGCCAGCGTGATTAGGTTGATCAAACACAGGCAGCCACTTGCCAGTTTTCCACTGTTTTTGTCTTCCTCCTAGGGTCCAGAAGTCCCTTGCTGGCTCCCTGTATCCTAAAAGGGATGATCATAGGCAGATCCCACCGGCCAGAGATGTCTGGAGTCTTGTCTCCCCAGATTCGCCAAGCCCAGTTACAGGGAAGCTGTTACTCAGCCGCCATCTTTAATCTCCCACTCATTTTATATTTAACAAAATTTAATATGTTTCACAAGAAGGAAATGATAATGGTCAAAATATGAAGAAATACAATGCCCTCAAACTGAATAGAAAATGTTAAACTTTACAGATATTGTTACCCAAGTGCCTATCTTTCCTTGTTTGTTTAAAAAAAATTCTGAACGTTCAGAATTACGTATTACGTAGCATATAGAATTTAGTAATAATTTTTCCACCTAAACTACATCTCGAACATATTTCTCCCATACTTTATCTTTGTGAAATTAATTTTAATGACATAGCATCCCACTACATTCCTTTTCCATTACTTCCATCCCACACCCACTGGTTGTCTGTCTTGAACCCCCTCTGAGTCCAAGACTGTCCCCCCTTCAGCCGCTTCTCTGTCACATCCCCGATCCGCTAGGCCCCGACACGTCCCAGTCGCCTCCACGGGTGGGCTCAGCCTCCACCAGGCCAGGTCTGGCGGGACTTGTGGCGAGAAGCCAGGAGACCTGGCGGTGGCGTCACCGAGTTCCCAACTGCAGGCTGTACTTCCCCGCAGCCCCCTGGAGTAGAAAATGAATTCCAGCCCAGACTTGGCCCCCGGCTCTACTGGGATTCTGGCGCTCAGGCTGACCTGCCGGGTGGGGAAGACTCCTAATCCCGGGTCACCCTCTCCCGGTCCTGCGCTAGGTGTGCGGCTCCTGGCGGAGGGAACGCTGGATGGTGTGCTCCCTGGTCTTGGGCGCCGTGCGGTCTGGGACCGCCGCAGCGGTTAACTCAGCGCGCTCAGGCTTGGGCAGTCTGGGCGGCCTCCCCCGCTCCCCAGGTTTGGGCTGCGTCTCCCAGAAGCCTCCACAGCCCGCACTCTTTTGCTACCCCCAGCGGCCACCTACTGTTGTCTCGGCCTGTCAGTTCGCCCAGGTCCTGGGGGTAGGTTCAGTCGGGGCTGGGAATTCATTTTCAGTGAAGGCTTAGAACGGGATACAAGTCTGAGCAGAAAAGACTGTTATGCTGGCCACAGGTCCCGGGCGGCTCGTCCCCTCCTCTGGACTACGTTTCCCAGAGGGCTTATCCGGCTGGCCGGCTGGGGGTAGCTGGGGTAGCTGGCGGGAGTTAGGACGCAAAGGATCAGACTTTGGGGACCGTCTAGCTCGCTAGTTTGGGGTAAACTTGGTTAGAGCGGAGTGCAAGGACCCTGAAGAAATAGAAGGTGAGGCATCCGGGCGCCGAGCTGGGCTTTATCTGCGGTTTTAAATACCAGCGGCTCTCAGGCTTGTCCACTGCGCGCTTTGGGGCTTCAGGCGTCAGAGCCTTGGGGTCTGGAAAGCTGGGTATGTCTGGGCCATACGCTCATCATGGGAGGGAGAGTCTGTCCCCTTTTGGTGGCGGGCTGTACCAGGGCTTTGCGCTGGCCTGGCGTGGTTGTGGTTTGACACTGGTGTGGGGACCGCCTGGCCAAGTTTGGAGGTCTAGGGTATTGCAGCTGTGCGTCTTATTACGTAGTCTGTGCGTGCAACACTGCCTGGACCTGGATCGGCGACCAGCCCCTGCCAGGCTGTGGTAGGTGCTCTAGAGTTGAGCGGGACTCAGTGTGGTCGTTGCGGGGGTGATGGAGAGTTAGGGGGAGAGGAGAGAAAGAAAAAAGGGACCCCCATGCGGCAGAGAGGAAGAGTGTGGCCGCGTTGTCGAGTATGCCTTTAGGAGAGCTGGGAGAGGATGAGACATCCCCGTACCTTTTTCTGGAATGCTGAGTGGGGTCTGCCAGTGGATGGATCCTAATCATTTAGCTAAAACCCCAGCTGCAGGCCGGGCGAAGTTGCTCAACTGTAATCCTAGCACTCTGGGAGGCTGCCGCGGGTGGATTGCTTGACTTAAAGAGTTTGAGACCAACTTGAGCAAGAGTGAGACCCAGGTCACTACTAAGAATAGAAAAACCAGCTGGACATTGTCACAGGCGCCTGTAGTCCAGCTGCTGGGGAGGCTGAGGCAAAAGGATCACTTAAACCCAGGAGTTTAAGATTGCTGTGAGCTGTGATGCCACCACATTCTACCCAGGGTGAGACTTCAATCTCAAAAAATAAATAAATACATAAATTAAAAAATAAAACCCAAATGTGTTGTGAACCTTTTTATCTCCCATCGCACATTCGAGCCCATCTGGAGTGGACTCAGCAGCCACTAACTAGTTCCCAGGGTTGTGAATGATGTTCTTCTGTGGGCTACCTGTGGTGTGTGTTGTGGGGTGGGAGTAGTTCCAGAGTTTGAGCCAGAGAGCCCCTACTAATTCCACTTCTCTGTTTTTCCACCCTAGAGATGTCCCCAGCCTAAAGGATAGGAATGTGGGAGCTTGACACGTGGGTCCACTTAGGCTGTGTCTTGAAGCCACAGTCTTGGGCTCAGTGTAAGATGCTGGGCCTGAAAGTTCCCCAAGTCAGGCTTTTATGAAGGAAGAAGGCTACAATCTGGGAGTCTCTCAGAGGGCTCCTGTCTGGGTCCATAAGGTCATCTGCTTTTCTCTGTGAGGATGGGAAGGGGTGGTGCGGTTGCAGTCTTCTTTGGCCTCTCAGTGCCCTGGGATGGGGGATGGGTTTGTTCTTACCTGGTCTTCTCTGGGATTTACCAAGGAACTGTAACCCTTCTCTACCTTTTTCTTTCTCTAAGAACCCCGAAGAGGAGGAGAGAATTGCTGTAGATCTAAAGTCATGGCGGTAAGTTGCATTTGCCACTTTCTTCTTAGAAAGAACAACTTGGTTTTCAGGACACTATCTTATTTCAGGAATTTATCCAAAAGGTTTACAATTAGTGATTGGAGGAAGAAGGGGAGGAAACTGCATTTATGGAGCAGTTGTCTTAAACTGCTAGCCCCACAGCTGTCTATTTTGCACACATTGTCTCATCTGATCTAGAGTTTCTACTTCTCTGGATGTTGTTCCTTCTCAGAACATTCTTGACAATGAACATGCCTCAGTGATTTGGCAAGGAAGTTGAAGAACAGAATAAGGTTCTTCAGGTTCACTAATTTCTTTGTTGTTTCCCCCAAGGTCACATGCAGCAGACTTTTTCCTTACAAATTTCTGTCTTTTTACAACTGCTTCTATTAAATATTGAGTAGTAGAAAATGTATGTGATGTGAAGAGTGACTGAATGGGCTGGGCATAGTGGCTCATGCCTGTAATCTTAGCACTCTGGGAGGCCGAGGCCGGTGGATTGCCTGAGCTCATGGGTTTGAGACCAGCCTGAGCCAGAGCAAGACCTCCTCTCTTAAAAAAAAAAAAAAAAAATCTGGGCATTGTGACAGGCTCCTGTAATCCCAGCTACTCAGGCGGCTGAGGCAAGAGAATCAGTTGAGCTCAAGAGTTTGAGGTTGCTGTGAGCTATGACACCATGGCGTTCTACTGGGGAAGATAAAGTGAGACTATCTCAAAAAAATAAAAAAAATGAAAATGACTGAACACCATATTTGAGAAGTAGAATGTTAGTTATTATTAGAAACCCCATGTGTGAAAAAAAAAAACATAAATAAAAAGAAACCCTATGTGTGCATCCCAATTCAGTCCCCTTCTTTAGTCTTCAGAGGTAACTACTATTTTGAACTTTGTGTTTGGCATTCCCTTGATTTTCTTTACAGTTTTAAGCATATTCATTTATTTTCTTTTTTAGATTTGACATAAGGAAATCATATTAGGATTCTCCTCATTATAGCTCAGTGGTTAGGGCACTGGCTATGTGGGCCACACTGGGGCTGGCAGGTTTGAACCTGGCCCGGGCCTGCTAAACAACGAGACAACAACAACAACAACAAAAAATAGCCAGGCATTGTTGTGGGCACCTGTAGTCCCAGCTACTTGGGAGGCTGAGGCAAAAAAATTGCTTAAGCCCAGGAGTTGGAGGTTGCTGTGGGGTGTGTCAACTACGGCACTCTACTGAGGGTGATACAGTAAGACTCTCAAAAAAAAAAAATTCATTCATATTGTGAACTTTTGCAACTGTGTACCCTATTCAGTGTATGAAAATATATATTTTTCATTTACATTGCATATATTACTCCTATGAACATTCTCAAATTCATCTTTTGTTGCCATGTGCAAGAATTTCTATAGCAGTGGTTCTCAACCTTCCTAATGCCGCTACTCCTTAATACAGTTCCTCATGTTGTGGTGACCCTCAACCATAAAATTATTTTTGTTGCTACTTCATAACTGTAATTTTGCTACTATTATGAATTGTAATGTAAATATCTGATATGCAGGATGTATTTAGGTGACCCCTGTGAAAGGGTCATTCAACCCCCAAAGGGGTTGTGGCCCACAGATTGAGAACTGCTGTTCTATAGGTATGTAACTAGAAATAGAACTGCTGGGATATGGGGTATCCCTACTAGATAGGCACTGCCTTGTTGTTTTCTGAAGTGTTTATACCCATTTACAATTCCTATTCATATCCCCACCACACTTAGTATTGTTAAACTTTTAAATTTTAACCCACTTAGTGGGTATAAAATGATATATCATGTTGATTTTAAATTTGTGCATTTGGGTACTAAATGAGGTTGCACCCCCTTTTCATACTTATTGGCATGCATGCTTTCTCATCTCTGAAGTACTGTTTTATGTTATTTTCTACGTTTTCTGTTGATTTTTATATTTCCAAGTTTTTTTTAATACTTTGTAGGCATTTCTTAAATATTGTGGATTGTTCCTTTTTGTCAATTATAGGTGCTGTATATGCTTTCTCAGTTTATGGCTTGACTTTAAATGGTGGTAGAAACTTTGAATTTTAATTTTAATGCCACCAAATTTAATGTTATTTTCCTTTACTAAGTTATTTTCATCCTGTAAAGGTAAAGATATTCTCCTCTGGGCTGGGCATGATAGCTCACACCTATAATCCTAGCACTCTGGGAAGCCGAGGTGGGTGGATTGCTTGAGCTAACGAGTTAGAGACCAACCTGAGCAAGAGCAAGACCCTGTCTCTACTAAAAATAGAAAAACTGAGGCAAAAGGATGGCTTGAGCCCAAGAGTTGGAGGTTGCTGTGAGCTATGATGACGCTATGGCACCCTACCTAGGGGGATAGCTTGAGACTCTGTCTCACCAAAAAAAAAAAAAATATATATATATATACATGTATATATGCATGTATACATATATATATACTCTCCTCTGTTATCTTATAAATGAGATCATTTTGCCCCTTATGTTTAACTCTCTCTTTGGTTAATTAATTAATTCTAGGGTATGGTGTATGGTGGTGGTCCACTTTTAATTTTTTCATATGGAGAACTAATATCCTGGGTCATTTATTGAAAAGGCCATTGCAAAGGATTAGGCAGACTACACAGTCTGTGGGAATGGTCCCCACAAAACTGCCATCACTTTAGACACCAGCTGTAAGGTAAAGGGTTCCCATAACTAATCTCAGTTCAGATCAGCTAGCTACAAATTTAGGGGTTTCCACAAACTACCCTCAAGTGAAAGACTTAAAGCTATTAAATTCAAAGTCACATTTGTAAGAGGGAAAGAATACATTCAAATCAGCAAAGAAAAGAGATGTACAAGGTGGGATCTGGGAGGGTTCCAGACATAAAGCTTCCATTGTCCCTAGGGATATATTATTTTCCCATTATAATGTGTAGCAATACACACAGAGTGTTGTCAATCAGGGAAGTGCACCCAAGTGCCAATGTCCAGTTTTTATTGAGGCTTCAGTACATAGGAATGATTAATTGAATCATTTTCTGTTGATTTTTATGAATCGTTTTCTATGTGCTTGAACTCTGTTTCCAACATCTGCCCACCCTCCTTACCTGAAAGCCTAAAGCTCCAAGACAATTACATGGTTGGTCTTTTTGGTATTGCCAGCCCATACCATGAGTCATTGCATTAGGATAAATTAACAGATGTAGTTTTAGGGGTCCACCATAAATAACAAAGACACTCCTATCACTTAGGAAATCCAGGTGCTTAGAGGTTCCTTCCCAGGAGCCAGGACCTCTCTTTGGAGGCCACATTCCGTACTACACAGTCATCATCTCCTTGTCATAAATTAAGTTTCCCTATCTCTACATTGGTCTGTTCTGGCTCTCATTTTTTATCTGTTTGTCTATTCCTACCCTAACCACACATTATCTTGTATAAAGACAGCTTTGTAGTAATGTTTGATATTTGGCAAGTCATGTCCCTCTTACTAGAGAATCTTGTTTGGTAGGAGTGTCTTAATTGTTCTTGGCCTTTGACTTCCCCATATAAATTTTAGAATTGGCTGATTGAGTTCCATAGAAATCCAGTTGGGATATTGACTGGTGCTGCATTAAATCTTTGATCAGTTTGGGGAAGGCTGACATTTTTATAGTATTGAGTCTTCCTCTTCCTCTCAGTGATGTAACTCTGTTTATATAGGTCTTGTGTAATGTTTTTTAATAATTTTATGGTCTTATGCATACTTTGTTCATTTTATTCCTAGATATTTTGTGTTTTTGTTAGAATAGCATTAATCTTTAAATAAAATTTTTCTTTGTTTCTGGTATACAGACATGGAGTTGGGTTGTGAGATACTGATTTTTATATCCATCCAGCATGCTGAACTTTCATGTATTCTAACATCTTATAGATTATTTTGGGTTTGGGGTCGTCTAACTAAATGATCATATCATTGATGAATAAGGATGCCTTTTGTCTGTAAATAATTATATTTATGATTTTGTTTCCTTTCTTTTTTCAACCTTTATTGGTTCTAATTATTATCTTATTGCATTGGTTCCACCTCCCAGAATAGTATTATGTGGTGAACATGGGCACCCTTGTCTTATTCCTAGTTTTAGAGGAGATAGTTTTGATATTTCACTTCTACTTACGATGCTTGCTCTTGTTTTTTTTGTAGCTGTCCATTATCAGGTTAGGGCCATTGCTTTTTATTCCTAATTTGCTCTTGAGTTGTTATCATAAATTAATACTGCATTTTTTGAAATACCTTTTCTACATTTCTCAAGATGATTGTAGCATCATTAAGGTCTTGAAATGATCTTTGTTAATGTGTCTAATAACTTTAAGACATACTTTTCCTCCTGAAGGATGCCTTCATTTTTTTTTTGTCACAACCTATACTACTAACTGAAGTGACTGGGCCTGAGTGTGCACATCCAAGGCATGTGGAACCACAGGTCAGAGAAGGCACAGATACCAAGGAGCAGCTCTAATTACAAACACTAGAAGGTACTCTGTGTCTATTCAGAACTAAACCTATCACTGCCTAACTCTTGTAAGAAGGTCCTGGAGATGGAAGAGTTCTTCCAATGTGTTAGGAAAGGCTTTATTAGCATTTAAAAGGCAAATAGAAGACTTCTCCTTCTTTTGGCAATTTGATGCAAGATAAAGCGATTTCAAACTTTTCTTCAAATTAAAAATTAAACAAAGGCCAACTGTGATATGTGAGCAAAATAGATCAAAACTTAAATTCCAGCAACTCCCACTCTTCCAATTTAGCAAAGCACCCAACTCGTGCACTGTGCTGAGGCCTAGGGTGCTTGATTTGGCTTCTTTCGTGCCAGCAACAGTACCATTTGTTCATCACATGGAGAAGCAAATGATTCCCTTTATTGCAAACAAAGGGGGTTACAGTATCACAGCAACATTTGTGATCCTTCAGAATTGACACACCTTGATAGTCAAAATGAAATTGATGTTTCCCTGCTTCTTGCTCAAGATATACAAGATCTGAACAGCAACAAGGACGCCCTTACCTGCAAACAAAGGGATAAAGGTTTGCTATCAATTCACTTGCAGGCAGAAAGACATTTTCCTCCAAAGAAACTACCATATATACTCGAGTATATACGGTATTTATTTAGAATAAAGCAAAAGCAGCTCAACTATGCAACTTTGTCTTTTAATGGGAGCATTTAGTCTACTTACAGTGGTTGTAATTATTGACAAAAGTATCATTCTTTTGTTTTTTATTCTACCTTTCTGTATTGTATTATCTTACTTCATTTTCCTCTCTATGACTTTGAAAGTTGTAAACTATTTGTGTTTATTTGGTGATGACCTTATTAAGTTTTTTTTAATTTTTTTTTTTATTAAATCATAGCTGTGTGCATTAATGCAATTGTGGGTACAATGTGCTGGTTTCGTATACAATTTGAAATATTTTCATCAAACTGGTTAACATAGCCTTCATGGCATTTTCTTAGTTATTGTGTTTAGACATTTATATTCTACACTTAATAAATTTGACATGTACCCTTGTAAGATGCACTGTAGGTGTGGTCCCACCAATTATCCTCCCTCCACCCATCCTCCCTCCTCCCTTCCCCTTCCTCTCCACTTTTCCCTTCTTCTTGGGTTATAATTGGGTTATAGCTTTCATATGAAAGCTATAAATTGGTTTCATAGTAGGGCTGAGTACATTGGATCCTTTTTCTTCCGTTCTTTTTTTTATTTTGAGTAGAAATGGGGTCTCCCTCACAGGCTGGTCTCAAACTCCTGACTTCAAGCAGTCCTCCTATTGAGCCTCCCAGAGTGCTAGGATTACAGCCATGATCCACCATGTCAGGCCTGAGATAATTTTCCTTAATATGAAATTGCATGCAGTTTGTGATGTTAAAAAGGAAAGAAAGTATATAATGAATTTCTCAGTTTTCATTTTTTGAAAAATGTCTTCATTAAAAAAAAAAAAGAAATTGTCTTTATTTGCCTTTTTGCCTTTTTGTTTGTTTATTTTTGTTTTTGTTGAGAATGAGTCTTACTCTGTCACCCTGTGTAGAATGCTGTGGCATCATAGCTCACAGTAACCTCAAACTTTTGGGCTCAAGAGATCCTCTTTCTTTTTTTTTTTTTTTTTTTTTTTTGAGACAGAGTCTCACTATGTTGCCCTTGGTAGAGTGCTGTAGCATCATAGCTCATAGCAACCTCAAACTCTTGGGCTTAAGCGATTCTCTTACCTCAGCTTTCCAAGTAGCTGAGACTACAGGTGCCTGCCACAATGCCTACCTATTGTTTTTTTTCTTTCTTTTTTTTTTTTTTTTTTGTAGTTGTCATTGTTTAGCAGGACTGGGCTGGATTCAAACCCGCCAGCCTTGGTGTATGTGGCTGGCACTGTAACCACTGTGCTACGGGTGCTGAGCCTCAAGAGATCCTCTTGCCTCAGCGTCCTGAGTAGCTGGCACTACAGGCACCCACCACAATGCCCAGCTAGTTTTTTTATTTTTAGTAAGAACAGGGTCTTGCTCTTGCTCGGACTGGTTTTGAACTCCTGAGCTCAAGCAAGGATTCTTTAGGACCTCTTCTTGAATCTTAATACATATATACACATAAGGCACCAGAAACCTAGTGCTTCAAGTATAGTGACTGCAGTTGAGATGCAAAGAGCAATGCATTATCAGCAGTAAGTCCTAGGGGCAGTAACAGGAGGGAATATCAGGCAGGAAAGCCACATGTGGTCTCAGTTTGGAATAAGGATGTGCTGACCACAAAGATTCCAGGAACTGGCTCTGTGCCCATAGCTCAGTGGTTAGGGTACCTGGGCTGGCAGGTTTGAACCCGGCCTGGGCCTGCTAAACAGCAATGACAACTACAACAACAACAACCAAAAAAAAATAGCCAGGTGTTGAGGCGGGCGCCTGTAGTCCCAGCTACTTAGGAGGCTGAGGCAAGAGAATCTCTTAAGCCCAAGAGTTTGAGGTTGCTGTGAGCTGTAACACCACGACACTCTACTGAGGATGACAAATGAGACTCTGTCTCAAAAAAAAAGAAAAAAAAGAAAAAGAAAAAATGATTCCAGGAACTGTAGTTTCACGGAAAGCCATTGCATTGTGCATCCAGGTGGTTGAGCTCTGCTGAGGCTAAAAGGACCTCCTGGTCCTGGTGGGTTGTCAGGTTCAATGTTGGTGATTCTGGACAGGGTCTTTATATAAAGAGTTAACGGCTTTAGTTCTGAGGGCCCCAGTTCTGGGATATGGGCACAAAGCCTGGGAGGTGGCCGATGCATGGAATCTATTTGATGTGCGTTTGAGGTGGGGTGGGGGTGGGGAATTGCTGGAAACTTCTGATGCAGAAACCTTTCTCCAGAGCTGGTCCTGTCCACCTGTCCTATGCTACTGGTTCTGGGGGCTCCATCAGTCTTTATGTTTCTACAGCCTGGAAGACATGGATGAGGGGCTCCATGTCTTCCAGGCTGTAGAAAAAAAATCTGCTGAGGGTAAGTCAGAGTAAGCCCTTCAGGGCTCAGATCAGTGCCTGACATTGGAGAAGTTGCTTCTTCTGAATCTGTTATGCTATAGTTGGATTCCCTGGGACTCAAAGAAGACAAAGTTTTGTTCATACTTTATCAGATTTCTTAGAGAGAGAGAAAAAAGTAGACTGGGGGAAGGGGGGTATAGAGGAGGGTACGGCAGGCAGGTGCATTGCCAAATGCAGGAACAGGATGGAAGTCGGGGATTCATCTCAGTCCTTTGGAGACTCAGGTCAGTCTTGGGATTCAAGACTGCTTTTTCTTCCTCTTTGCTTTCTCTAGAAAAAAATCCAATAGGATACCAGAATTTATTCCTCCTATCTAATCATAACTTGGTACCTATTGGCCAACCCCTTCCTATCCTTTCCATCTCTGGTAGCCACTGTTCTGCTCTCTGCTTCTGAATGCATTCTTTTTGTTTTGGAAAACTTGAAAAAGATTCTTTTTCCTGAAACTTCCTGCCTCTCTTAGGAACTTGCTCCCCAGTCCTTCCCATTCCAGTCAATTATGCTACCAAAGGCTGCTGTCCCTAAAGTATCCCTCTAATAAGTGTTTAGGTATTCAATAGCAAACCACTTAGCATTTCTTAAGGGCATATCCTTCTACCAAGAATAAGAGTACTGATGGAGTAGGAAAACTGACTCTTGTTGTAAATTTTACATTTACCTTCTTAGAGCTAGAACTTAATGGCTTTCCGTGAAACTACAGTTCCTGGAATCTTTTTTTCTTTTTCTTTTTTTTTTTTTTTTTTTTTTTGAGACAGAGTCTCATTTGTCATCCTCAGTAGACCCTTGCTGTAAATTTTACATTTACCTTCTTAGAGCTAGAACTTGATGAAGTATGAGTGGTTAAGTGGAATCATGTTGCACACTTGGGTTTCCCAATTACACAAGAAGGGAATTAATGTTGATTTGTTTTAGTCTTAGCATCTGCTGGTATCTCTAGCATTCTGAGGTTTTTAGGACTAGAAATACAGGGATATGATAGATTGAGTATATGGAGTTATAGGATATTCCCAAGGAGTCTTTGCCAGATGGGTCCATTTTGAAAGTGTGATGTGTTTGCTTACTTTGAGTCACATCATTGTGATTTTGGATCTTTCCCCATCAGATCTAGTAGCTTGGGAACAAGGAGAGTATCGTAGTTAGGGACAGTCTGTGGTAACAGGAACAAGTTAGCAAGAAATTATTGAGAAATAGTGACTGTAATAACTGCAGAAGAATCTTAGAGAATGTCTCCAAACAAGTGCTCCAAAATAAGAACACTGAATACATACGATTAGGTGTCATTAAGCCAGTAAAATAATGTCTGTCTAAGAATTTATGATGACATAGAAAAGTGGTTACGATTTCATTTCTTGAATGGAAGAAAGGGGAGGAAGCAACGAGAAGCACTGTGTGCTGAACATAGGACGTGCTGTGTGCGTGCGCGTGCATGAACAATTTCATTTAACTGGGAGCATCACTTACCTGGCCAGACCTGGAGAATGATGGAAGTGCCTAGAGTTACATCTTCAGGAGTAAGTGTGCTCAAGAACCATGTGGGTACCTGACTGGAATCACCCTTGTTTCCATATTGACCCATCCATGTTGAAGGGTCCAGTGTAGCCTGTTTTCCCAGTGGAGCTCCCCTAAGGAATTGCTTTCTCCATTTCCTTTTATACTGTCTTAAAGATTTTATCCATTAATTTCACAAATATATTTACTTGTGATTTCAGGGCTTGAAGTTCAAAGATGTTGTCATTTACTTCTCTCAGAAGGAGTGGGGATGCTTGCACACTACTCAGAAGGATTTGTACCGAGATGTAATGTTGGAAAATTACAATAACCTGATCACACTGGGTAAGTTTGTCTTCTCCCACAAAATTCAGAATTCCCCTTCTGGAATTCTTATATTTTTTATTGTGAGTTTTTCCATAAGTGATTTTTAAATACCTGACTGAATTAATGACTCTTGCTCATCAGAATGGTTTTTCTCTTGTGAAGTTGGAGATGGGTTTTGTTAAGAACTCTTCCTCATTTGTGTCTTAATCTACTTGCTCCTTTTTCTTAATAATCACGGACAGGCTTTAATTGTGATACCTACTCTAAACCTTCTTCCCTTTTTTTCTTGAGCAGGACTTTCTTACACTAAGCCAAGTGTGATCTCCTTATTGGAACAAGGAAAAGACCCCTGGATGATTAAAAGGAAGGAAACGAAAGAATGGTGTCCAGGTAAGCAATAAAGAGTCACCCTGGGGAGGCTATAATTTGTATTAAGTCACCTAGATGCCCTGTGAGAAGGCAACACTTCTGAGATGTCAATAGTAAAGTTCCCTAAAGAGGACTAACATCTGGGGAAGACAGTCAAGGGTGTTTCAGCACAAGGCCCTAAAATTTTACTCCATTTACTATACTCTTTCACTACCCTTCTATCATATTTCCCTCTCATTTCATATAGGAGGTAACGTCCTCCCTCCCTGCATTTTACTTGCACTTGGGATCCACTTTTATCCTAACTTTAAAAAATAACTTTATTAATAAGTAATTCACATATTGTAAAATTCATCCGTTTAAAGTGCATAGTTCAGTGGTTTTTAGTATATCATAGTTGTGCAACCATCACAACGTTCTAATTTTAGAATATTTCCATCAGCTTAGAATGAAATGCTGTACCCATTAGCAGTCACTCCCGCACATGGTCCTAGGCAGCCACTAGTCTACTTTCTGTCTGTATAGATGTGCCTATTTTGCACATTTTATATTAAGGATAGCACACACGATGTGTAATTTATGATTGCCTTCTTTCACTTAGCAGAATTTTTTCAAGTTTCATTCATTATGGTATGGATGTATATCAGTACCTCATTCTTTTACATTGACAAAATAGTATTTCATGGTATAAATATGGGTCTGACAATTAAGTTTGCGAACTCATCCTAGAAAAAGTGATAATGTAACTCATGGCTGAATATCACTACAGTCACTTTCAAATTACTTCCCTTGGGAAGCTATGTACCAATGCCAGAGCCTATTCCACCTTTCAGAGCAATTTTTTTTGGCAGTCTAATCATGTCACCCTCAGTAGAATGATATGGCATCACAGCTCACAGCATCCTCAAACTCTTGGGCTTAAGTAATTCTCTTGACCTCAGCCTCCCAAGTAGGTGGGACTACAGGCGCCTACCATAACGCCTGGCTATTTTTGTTGTTGTTATAGTTACCATTGTTGTTTAGTAGGCCCCGGATAGGTTTGAACCCACCAGCACTGGTGTATGTGGCCAGTGCCCTAGCCACTGAGCTACAGGTGCTGAGCCCCTTTAGAGCAATTTTGGAACTTTTTCTGGAATGGCCATCAGAGCTGTTATCACATGGCACAGAAAAACATGCAATAATAGGCTGGGCGAGGTAGCTCATGCCTGTAATCCCAGCACTCTGGGAGGCCAAGGTGGGTGGATTGCCTGAGCTCACAGGTTTGAGACCAGCCTGAGCCAGAGCAAGACTCTGTCTCTAAAAAACAGCCAGGCGTTGTGGCAGGCACCTGTAGTCCCACCTACTTGGGAGGCTGAGGCAAGAGAATTGGTTAAGCGTAAGAGTTTGAGGTTGCTATGAGCCATGATGCCATGGCACTCTCCTGAGGGCAACATAGTGAGACTCTGTCTCAAAAAAAAAGGCAACAATAATAAATGCTATACAGCAAGACATTGCTGCACATCAACAAGAACACAGAAGAGAGACACTGGTATACCTCCCCCAAACCTTACATTGGTGATGAGGGAATGGAAATACTCAGACCTTCTCACTTACTATCCTTAGCTTCCATTAGAATTTGCTCAGAATTGCATAAGATTTTTGTTGTTCTGTAAAGCTGTTTAGTGCTCTAGAGGACAGGTGTAGAGACACGTACAGATACACTCTAATGAAGGTGGCTGTCCTGTGCTTTGCTGCTGTGTGCATGGGAAATAATGTAGGAAAGCATGCAGTGTCCTATATTGAAGCTGGAAGGGGTTAGAGGCAGGACAACACGCCTGTCACCTATTACATAATTAAAAGCATGCAGTGATCAGTAGCTGGGCATTGTGGTGGGCGCCTGTATCCCCACTACTCGGGAGGCTGAGGCAAGATAATTGCTTGAGCCCAAGAATTTGAGGTTGCTGTGAGTTGTGAAGCCATGGCACTGTACCAAGGGTGATGGAGTGAGACTCTATCTCAAAAAAAAAAAGCATGCAGTGATCACTGTGATTCTCAAAGATTTCTCCTTATTTTATTATTGTTATTATTATTTCTTCTAATTTTATTATTGTCATTATGTTGTTTATTTCCACCTGAAAGCCCTTAATCTATGGATTATTTTATTTGACATGAATTGAACTATGTGCTGGGAACTGGTGAGTGAAAGAAGTATTACACTAGTACTGGGCCACTTTGGGGGAAATCATAGCACCAGATAAAGTGATGAACAAATAAGTATGTCATTCCACTCTTAAGAAAAATAAGATAATAAGGGCAAAGAACAGTGTACTTGACAGAAATTGAAAAATTTAGAATGAGAGAAACTGGCTGTGCAGAGATCCTGGAACAGAAGACAACATTCATTGGAGTAAAGCACTGTTTCAAAAGATCTAAGATGAGAAAGCAATTGACATGATATAGGAATTGGATGGAAGCCAGCTTACTGAACACATGGTGAGTGAAGGTGAGACTGCCTCAAAATGAAGGTGATAGAAATGCAGGTTTCAGATAATGCAGAGTTTTGCAGGTCTGGTAGGAAAGTTTAGATTTTATCTAAGTATGGGGCAAGGGCACAGTAGTTGGACAGTGTTCTCACACTTCAATTGCCCCAGAATCATTGAGGGAGATCATATAAAAATACCAGTGGCTGTTCATTCATGGAACAAATAGTTATCAAGTATTTACTTTAAATAGGCACAATGAGGGCTCAGCGCCTGTAGCTCAAGCAGCTAAAGCACCAGCCACATACACCAGAGCTGGAGAGTTTGTATCAGCCCATGCCTGCCAAACAACAATGACAACTCCAACCAAAAAAATGGCCAGGCATTGTGGTGGGCACCTGTAGCCCCAGTTACTTGGGAGGCTGAGTTAAGAGAATCAATTAAGCTCAGGAGTTTGAGGTTGCTATGAGCTGTGATGCCACAGCACTCTACCCAAGGCGACAGCTTGAGGCTCTGTCTCAAAAAAAAAGAAAAACAGGCACAATGAGGGGCAGACAGACAATACAAAATTTAGCCCAGCATTGTGGTGGGCACCTGTAGTCCTACCAGCTACCCAGAAGACTAATCCAAGAGGATTGCTTGAATCCAGGAATTTGAGGTTGCTGTGAGCTATGATGCCATGGCACTCTACCCGGAGCAGCTAGAGTCTCAAAAATATATATATATTAAATAAGTTAAAGTATACCGTAATCTGTTGAGTTTAGAAGTGAACTATACCAATGTCTGCAATATGGCTTAATGGATGGATAGATATATAACAGAGCTAGATGGGAATATGAAGGTTCACTATCTAATTCATTCTTCTGTATGTTTGAAGTATTTCATAATATTAGAAAAGTAGATAAGATAATGTGATGATGAATGTGTGCTGTGAAAAAATAGGGTAAGTAGGGCGGCACCTGTGTAGCTCAAAGGAGTAGGGTGCTAACCCCATTTGCCGGAGGTGGTGGGTTCAAACCCAGCCCTGGCTAAATTAAAAAAAAAAAAAAAAGAAAAAATAGGGTAAGTAGATTGATAGGGGTCCTGTTCTATAAAGGGTGGTTTCATAAGTTGGCATTTGAATAGAGGTCAGAATGAAGTAATTGAATGAGCCATATTAGTATCTAAGGAAGATATTTGTAGGGAGAGATTATGAAAGAGGGGTGTATTTGGCAAGTATGAAGAACACATCAGCCAATGGGAGAAGATAGGAAACAAGGTCAGAGAGAGGTAGTGAGTGACAAGCTTTTGGAAGGCCTTGTACACTACTTAAAAAGACTTTTGACTACTGGGCGGCGCCTGTGCCTCAAAGGAGTAGGGCGCCAGCCCCATATATCAGAGGTGGTAGGTTCAAACCTGGCCCTGGCCAAAAACTGCAAAAAAAAAAAAAAGAACTTTTGACTTTTACTCTTAATGAGAGGGGGATCCATTGGAGGATTTTGAGCAGAAAAATGACATGCTCTGACCTATTTTAACAGAAATGCTCTGGCTACTGTGTTGGGTATAGAATATTGAGTGCAACAGTAAAATATGAGGGACCAGTTAAGTTAGTATTGTGTTACTCTTGGTGAGAGATGGGTTTAGACAAGATGGTAGAAATATAGGCAGAGAAGAAAAGTCAAAATCTAGGTACATTTTCAGAATAGAGATGAGAGAATTTGCTGTCTTAGTCATTTAAATTGTTATTTAGTTTTGGGTGGTTTATGGATGTTATATTTTAAATAAGTTTCACATCTGGTACAGATTCTCAACAGAGGTGAAGAATGACTGCCTTTTTCTTTATAAGCTGTCTCCATTTTCTCTATTCTCATTCTCCCTGCCTTTTTTTTTTCCAAATTGCAGTGTAGCATTAAGAGTTATTTAAATTATTCACTATTTTTAATTTGCCATTTGTGCTTTAGAACATGTCTCCTGCAATGGTGAAAATATCTCGTTTTCTTTCTTGTTATCTTACAGACCAGGAGTCTGGAGGAGAAACCAAGAATTTATCTCCAAAAGAGGACAGTTTTGAAATTAAGTCCTTGCAGCGGGATATAGTCAGAGATAAAAGAGAAATCAAATGCCAGGCAGAGAGACGGCAGGAGTATCCGGAGGGACTTTTTACCCAAAATGTAATAACCTCTGAAGAAAGGTCCACACCCCTTCCGTGCACAGCCCACAGAGAGCATCAGAGAGTTCATACTGGAAAGAAATCCAGGTGCCAGTCACATCCTATTCATCCTGAAAGAATTCATAATAAGGAAAAGGAATCTGAATGTGGAGAATGTGGGAAAATCTTTAAGAGTAGATCGGACTTGATTAAGCATGGGAGACTTCATGAAAGCAAAAACTGTAGTGAAAATAAGAAATGTGCCTTTATTCATGACTCTGGAATTACTCAACCTCAGAGCATTAATATTGAGAAACCTCATAAGTGTAAGGAATGTGGGAATGCCTTTCATTCTAGTTCACAACTTAATCATCATCAAAGGATACATATAGGTGAGAAACCCTATAAATGTAAGGAATGTGGGAAGGCTTTTCCATCTACCACACAACTTAATCTGCATCAGAGAATTCATAGTGATGAGAAGTACTATGAATGTAAGGAATGTGGGAAAGCCTTTACCCGTCCCTCACACCTTTTCCGACATCAGAGAATCCATACTGGTGAGAAACCCCATAAATGTAAGGAATGTGGGAAAGCTTTTCGTTATGACACACAACTTAGTCTTCATCAGATAATTCATACTGGTGAAAAACACTATGAATGTAAGGAGTGTGGAAAAGTATATAGTTGTGCCTCACAGCTGAGTCTACATCAAAGAATTCATACTGGTGAGAAACCCCATAAATGTAAGGAATGCGGGAAAGCTTTTATCTCTGATTCACATCTTATTCGACATCAGAGTGTCCATACTGGTGAAAAACCCTATAAGTGTAAGGAATGTGGGAAGTCCTTTTGTCGTAGCTCAGAACTTACTCGACATCAGAGAGCTCATGCTGGTGAGAAACCCTATGAATGTAAGGAGTGTGGAAAAACCTTTACTTGTAGCACAGAACTTGTTCGACATCAAAAAGTTCACACTGGTGAGAGACCCCATAAGTGTAAGGAATGTGGAAAGGCTTTTATCCGCAGGTCAGAACTTACTCATCATGCAAGAAGTCACAGTGGTGAAAAACCCTATGAGTGTAAGGAATGTGGGAAGGCTTTTAGTCGTGGCTCAGAACTTAGTCGACACCAGAAAATTCATACTGGTGAGAAACCCTATAAATGTAAGCAATGTGGGAAGGCCTTTATTCGTGGCTCACACCTTAGTCAACATGAAAGAATTCATACAGGACAGAGGAGTGAATGAAGAAATGTGAGAAGGCTCAGAATTTTGATATTAGAAAATTCATACTGTTTTGAAAGGTAATAAACCTATAATTGTAAGGAACATGGGAGGCATTTGAGTCTAATACTAAATATCAGAACTCATGATGTAGATATAAGGCCTGAAAGACACCTTTATTTAGGGCCAGAACCGATTTGTTACTGATGAGAAACCTTATAAATGTTAGGAATTGGGAGGAGTTTGTGTTTCTGAATTTATTATACCTCAAAGTTCAGTTGATAAAAAATTGAAAACCTCATGAATGTAAGAAAAATGAGAAGGCCTTGTCAGTGGCCAAGTCATCCTCAGGGAGTTCATAATGGAGAGAAGCTTAGGAGGGCAGTAAATGTGTTAGAAAAATTAACCATTCAGTTATTACCCTCAGCAAACCAGAGGATTCTTGATATTAATGCTATTTGTGTGCGACACCAATTTTCTTTAACAAATCGTTCATCTGACAATTAGTACTTGAAGAATTTTATATTACTGTTAAAAATGCAGCACATTCTTTTTTTTTTTTTTTTGACACAGAGTCTCACTTTGTCTCCTTCAGTGGAGTGCCTTGGCATCATATCTTACGGCAACCTCAAACTCTTGGGTTCAAGTGTTATCTTGCCTCAGCCTCTGGAGTAGCTGGGACTAAAGGCATCTGCCACAATGCCCGGTTTTGTTTTGTTTTTTCTTTTTTTTTTAGAGATGGGGTATCATTCTGGCTCAGGCTGGTCCCAAACTTCTGAGCTCAAGCAATCCACCCATACATTCTTCAGCCCACTCAAATCTTTTTAAATATTTGGAAGCCAATTCTCTAAAATTAACCTGAACTGAATCAATATAGGAAAAGTTTGCTGGACACAGTGGTGCGTGCCTATAGTCCCAGCTACTTGGGAGGCTGAGACAGAAGGATTGCTTGAGTCCAGGAGTTCTGGGCTGTAGTGTGCTGTGCCAATCGGGTATCGCACTAAGTTTGGCATTAATATGGTGACCTCCCGGGAGGGGGGACCACCAGGTTGCCTAAGGAGGGGTAAACTGGCCCAGGTTGGAAACAGATCAGGTCAAAGGTCCTGTGCTGCTTAGTAGTAGGATCATGCCTGTGAATAGTCACTGCACTCCAGCCTGGGCAACATAGCGAGACCTGGTCTCTAAAAAAATAAATTATATATATATGTATATATTTCTTACAGGCCAAATTAACTGTGTCTATTAAATGCTATATTTTGCCATGTATAATGTGCTACTATGTATAATATGGCACCCACCTTTTGTCCCAAACTTTCAGGAAAACACCTCTCGAGAAAGAAGCCAGCTCTTGGCTAGGAGAAACACATCAGGGGAGGGCTAATGCTTCCCTGGTAGGCATGCAGATTGCACCCCCTTTCCCACAGCCACCTGCTCTGTGAAGGCTGCTCTTTCTCTCCTAGGAGCCCTTGTTTCCCGGCTACACTGGGGTCATTGGTGAGATGTCCACGCATGTGGCAGGAGAGGAGGGAGCTTCTGAGTCTGCTCAGGCAGCCGGGCAGGTCCCTGGAGCCTCTGCAGGGCTCTTGGTTCCCTCCACACATCCCAGCCTTGGGCCTTAGCCCCCACCAACTGCACTGCCTCACCAGCCTTACCACCGCCCCCTCCCCTGATTGCAGTGCTCACCAGAGGCTTCTCTAGCCCCCTCCCGTGGATCTTGGCAGACCCAGGCAGGAAGGTGTGGTGGCCTCTGAAGGCCCCTGCTGAGCTCTCCCACGCCTTAACTGTACTCCCCGTGTATAATGTACATCCTTATTTTTCCCTCAAAAATTTGGGCAAAAAGGAGTGCATTATACATGGCAAAATAGTGTAAACTTTCTCATTTACAAATTAGTAATACTGGCATGGTATTTCTTAGTTACTCTGTGAGGGTTAAATACATTTATGACCTTTAGAACAGTAGCTAGTATTGGAAGTGTTCGAAGTGAGAGCTGCTTTTATTATTTATTTATTTATTTATTTTTTTTTTTTTTGAGACAGAGTCTATGTCACCCTCCTTAGGTGTCATAGTGTCACAGCTCACAGCAACCTCACATTCTTGGGCTTAAGTGATTCTCTTGTCTCAACCTCCCAAGTAGCTGGGACTACAGGTGCCCACCACAATGCCCAGCTATTTTTTTGTCGTTATTGTTTGGCAGGCCCAGGCTGGGTTCGGACCCACCAGCCCCAGTGCATGTGGCTGGCACCTTAACCACTGAGCTACAGGCTCTGAGCCTTTACTATTTTTATAATTGTGCATTATGACAGGGCATGTGAAAGGAAGGCATTATATGTGCAGTGACTATGAGAACATCTTACATCATCTTTTATTTAATTTTTTTTTTAATGTTAATTCCTTTTGGAGGAAAAAATTTTCATTCATAGCTCATCCTTTTGTCTTCCAGGGGATTCATAATATAAAGAAACCCAGTAGACTAAAAGTTGTTTGAAGTGAGGTCACGAGGAAGACTTAGATGATTTATTAAAATTTTAACAAACAAAACATACCAAGATCTCTGATCTCTCCAGAGAGTTAGAAAGTAACACAGCGTTACCCAAAATCCTTTTCTCCACTAGGAAATTTAGAAGCTACCAGTATAAATAATTTTCATATTAAAAAAGAAGGTAAATTGCCATTAGAAATGAATGACAAAGACAACACTACATGTTGAAATTTGTAGGATGTCAACAAAGCTATGCTTGGGGAAAAAATTAACTTTCAATATATGTAGAAAACAGGGATGATTAAGGGCCAGGATTCACTCTTGACTTTGGTATATTACTTACTCCTAGTAGAGTCCCAGTAAACTGTTGATCAAAGGAATGATACTTTGCATCTGATCATAGGTATGACAGTCCTGGGCCCAGATCTGAGCAGAAGTCTGTAAATGGGCTTCAGTTAAATTTTCTTTCTTAACAAAACAGGAGGAAATGGTTTTTTTAGATACAACATATATATCTGTGTGATACCTGGAACTGTGGCCATTTTACAACCAAAGGGTCAGAAAGCTGAGATGGACAGTTGGAGATAGGTTGGAATTACCTATATCCTTGACATTCTTAATCTGATGAAACAATTTGGAACTGCCCTTTCCCTGGACTTGTATGAAATAAGAAACTCCATGCATTTTTTGTAAGTTTATATTCAACCTTTATAATATATTTGGGTAATGGAAAATTATCACTTGAGAAAATATTTTCACATATATACACATTCAACTTTTAATTTAGCAAAATGATAAAATGTTCATATTTATATTCACCTTTTTGTGGTATATGTGATATTGTAGAAAAGAATTACTTTCTTAAATATTAAACATGTATAATTGAAATGTATTCACACATACTCAACTTTGATGTGATAAGATGTAGGAACTGTTTGTTTACATTTAGCATTATCTTATACCATATATTTATATTCAGCTTTTTTTTTTTTTTTTTTTGAGACAAGAGTCTCACTATGTTGCTTTCAGTAGAGGGCTGTGGCATCACTGCTCACAGCAACCTCTAACTCTTGGGCTCAAGCTATTCTCTTCCCTCAGCCTCCCAGTAACTGGGACTGCAGGCACCCACCACACACCCGGCTTTTGTTGTTGTTGTTGTTGTTGTTGTTGTTATTGTTATTGTTGTCATTGAGCAGGCCCTGGCTGGGTTCAAACCCACCAGCCCTGGTGCATGTGCTCAGCAGCCTAACCACTAAGCTACAGGGACCAAGCCATATATTTAGCTTTTTATAGTATGTCTGAAATCCTTAAAAAGTATTATTTTTCTGAATAAAGTAAGAACTAAGAAGTAACTGATTAAACAGCTACACCATATAATCCATCTAGTACCAAATTATCTTGGTGATTAAGTCTTCTACCTCTTTTAGATACAAAGAAATCATGGCTATGAGGCTTTTTACCCTTTTACCAAAGTTGAAAAAGGATAGCATACAAAATCAAGTGTCAAAAATAATCCATTGTACTTATGGTGAGTATTCCAATTAAAACAGCAAATCAAATCTAGCAGCCTGTTATAAGAATATGAGAAGTTATTTATCCAAAATGTTTACCACTTGGCCTGTCAGTTAATATATGAATATGGTGTTTAGACATTGGAGACTAGATGCTAAAATATCTATTCCCTACTGAAAGTAATAACTGAGAACTGGTACAACATACCCTAGACCGCTGCTGTGAGGTCACTGAACTTGCGCACTTGATCATATCTCCTGGTCTATAGACATTCACAAAATTTGGAATAATCACCATCTAGTAGGTTCTGCTTCTACCCAACAGTATAATAATAACTATTTTAATTAAGTGAAATGTAAACAATATCCCTTGTGGTAAATAAAATCAATTTTATGTAAATATCAGTTAACTCATTGGAGGATAATTTATAACAAAAAATTTAAGCATCAAATTCTTTAAATGGGAAAATGAATACCAAGTTTTTTTCTGTATTTCTGTATTATATTTACTTTATTCTGTTCTTGAAAATTGTAAGTTTTCCAAGAGGAGAATTTGTACCCTTAGAAGATTGGATTAATAAAACCAGGCAACAGCATGGGAAAATATTTTACGAAGACAATCCCTTGGCAATTGCAGAAACACCAAAAATAAATAAATGGGACATGATCAAGCTAAAAAGCTACTGTACAGCTAAAGGCATAAAAACTAAAGCAAACAGACAACGTGCAGAAAGGAAGAATTTGCATGCTACAAATCTAGCGATGAGGGGATAACTAAAATCTACTGAGAACTCAAACTAATTGAAAGAGCAAACCCATTTATAAGTAGACAAGAGACATGATCAGAACCTTCACTGAAGAAAACAGATGAATGGTGGAAAGAAAAGAAAAAACTAGTATTGTCCCTAATCATCAGAGAAATGCAAATCAAAACCTCCTTGAGATACTACCTAACCCCAGTGAGAAAAGCCCACATCACAAAGACCCAAAGCTGCGGATCCTGGCATGGATGTGGAGAAAAGGGAATATACGGATCAGCAGTGTCTTGAGGAAGGTCATTAAAGTATCTCCTGCTGCTTTAGAATGTATATTCTTTCACTGTTCTTGAAAGTGGACATACTTAGGCTGGCCATTTTCTGAAAATTACATTAAAGTGGACTGCAGTGGCCTGGCAGTGCAGAGCTGGAGCCTTATTTCCTTCAGTAGGTACTGGCTCAAAAAGCTTTTGATCGATAAAACATGCCTAGCTGCTTCTGTAAGAACTAAAAACTTCATTCAGAACTCCCAAAGGCTCTTGGAAAAGTCAGTGACCTCAGAGTTCAACTTAAGCACAGAGCTAGAGGCTTTTTTTTCTAACTTTTCCCTACTTCAGAAGAAAGGCTAACACTGAATGGTGAGAACGTCACCAGAAGCCCCGCCAGCCTGAGAGTGTGTGCTCTCACCCTCAGCACACAGAGTGGGGAAAGCCATGTGCTGGCAGTAGCTTGAGGAACCATCAGAAGACAGTGCCACTGGGGAAGGGTGCCCTTCCGCTGGGCAATGTGCAGGGCCCTCTCAGCTCTCCAGGGCTTCACTTTTGTGGCCTTGTCCTCTGCATCCTCAAGACTGTACCTCCACGGGACATCCCCTTGAAGTACCATACCCTCTCACCCAGGTGCCACTCTCACCTGGGTCCCATTTTATTAGCAAACTCTGGACAGCTTCTTGATATTATATCGTCCTGCACAGCTCAGTTCTCTGGTTTCCTTTGTGGTAGAGCAAACATCCTAAAAGGGTATGTGCCCTTCATGTAGGCCCTTCCCACTACAACCCTTACCCCTGGTGGCCCAGCCTCTCTGCTTCTTGAGCAGCGGTGAGCATGGTCCACAACTGCCTGCAAGAATATCCCCCTGACCCTGCCCTCTCCTGGTTGTCCTCACTCTGGTTCCCCCTATATCCCATCTCTGTTACCTTTGACAATAGCTCTCAATATAAGAAAGTACACACTTGTGGGCAGTGTCTATGGCTCAGTGGGTAGGGGACCAGCCCCATATACCCAGGGTGGCAGGCTCAAACCCCACCCTGGCTAAACTGCAACAAAAAATAGCCAGGCATTGTGGTGGGCACCTGTGGTCCCAGCTACTTGGGAGGCTGAGGCAGGCGAATCACCTAAGCCCAGGAGTCGGAGGTTGCTGTGAGCTGTGATGTCATGGCACTCTACCAAGAGCTATAAAGTGAAACTCATTAAAAAAAAAAAAAAAAAAAAAAGTACACACTTGTGTGCTTTGGTCTGTCTTCTGCCCACTCCAGTTGCCAAGTTGTCATCTTTCAACTCCAAACCCTCTTTCTGTGGTGGTTACAGTGCTTGGAATCTGCAGTCTTCACCACTGCTCTGCCAGCTGGAGCCTCTGGTAGCCCTTCTGCAGGGTTACCTGGGAGAGACTCAGGGCGAGGTTTGGGAGTCAAAGGGCTCTGATCTTTCCTTTCCTGTGGGGGACACTTCAGAGACACTGCCTTGCTCCCCAGTCTCTGTAGAACCCTGTTTCCAGGTTCTGCAGCTCCAGCAAGCTGTGCTCTCTCTCAGAGATCCTGGGCCCAGTCCTCTAGAGCCCCCCAGTTCAGATGCCAGCAGAGCTTCGCCTCAAAGGTCAGAATTCTGGTTTGCTGGGATCTTCCTCTAAGCTTTTGGATTATCATTATTATTATTATTTTTTTTTTTTTTTTGAGACAGAGTCTCATTTTGTCACCCTCAATAGAGTACTATGGTGTCACAGTTCACAGCAACTTCCAACTCTTGGGTTTAAGAGATGCTCTTGCCTCAGCCTCCCAAGTAGCTAGGACTACAGGCATCCTCCACAATCCCCAGCTATTGTTTTTAGAGATGAGGTCTTGCTCTGGCTCTGGCTCTGGCTCTGGCTCTGGCTCCAGCTGGTCTCCAACTCATGAGCTCAAACAATCCACCCACCTCAGCATCCCAGAGTAAGCTTCTGAATTTTAATTGTTTCACCCTCTTCCTTTTGTTTCCACAGCCCAAATAATGGCAGCTGAAGTTGCTGCTCCTTAGGGTTCTTTTCCTCCCCTTTCAGTTATACCTGGGCACTCAAGCTTCACGTGTGCACCTGCTTGCTTTGTCTGAGCTCTTCCCCCAGTGAGAAGAAGGACCCAGGTGTTCACATTGCTGTTTCTCCAGTACCTAGAAAAGTTTGCAGCTGGACTCAATGCCTGTTCTATCCCAGAATGGATCAGGTGGATGAGCTCACCAGTCAGTCTGGATCACTAATGCTCCTGAGCAAGTCCTACAGACTTCATTCTCTGTTATACACTGAACTTGGGGTTTTTAAGTCTAGTTCTGTCCTTTAGAAAAATTGGGTACACATCAGCCCAGGGTACATGGCCCCAAAATAATGGGGCTTGAGGAAGGTGCTGGGAGTGGTACAGTCTTCTGGCCAGCATAGAAATGTTTTGGTGCCTGCACTCAAGCCCTCAAGCAACTGCATGCCTTAATGAGACAAGATTGGTGGCTAGTTAGCAAGCAGGTGTAATACTTTGGATATTTGTAGTGCAACAGGGTGGGAGTCGAGCCTGTGGGGAAAGAGCACACATGGGCCCTCCACATAAAAGGCCACGACAGAGGTTACTCAGGTCTCTCCCTGCACCTATGGGAAGCCCATCTCTTGCAGGCTTGTACCTTGCATCCGTGTCCTGGCTGTTTTTATCTGTGCGGTGAAGGGGTGCCACAGAGGGCACTGACTGCTACTTCCAGCCCAGCTCCCTTAGAGGACCACCTTCTCTCTGCAGGTGCTGCCGAACAACCGCGAACTATCTGGTAGGCCCAGATTCCACAAGAGGCGGGACACACACATTAGTGAATTATTAGCTGACCCCTGCCCTGGGGTCTCTGAGGACCTCAGGTGCCTCAACGGCCACACAACCTCTTGCTGCATTTCATCCTTACTAGCCATGAGGAGAGTACGTGTGACCATGAGAGGATGAAAGGGAGAATGGAGTGAGCGTCGTCTTCTTTTACCTCTGCCAGATCCCTAGAGAACATTATCCCCCAACTGCCATGAAGCTGGGCGATCACGGGGAAGCGACCCAGAACTCTACTGCAAAAGGACCCGAGAACTGAACGGTTGAGTTCTGGGCTCCGTCCCGCCGCAGCCTCCTTGACGCTCCCAGACACCCCGCAGGTATCTGGGTCTCCATCCACTTGGCACCTCCCTCCTCGACCCTCAAAAGGCTCTTTGGCCGCCAACCCTGCCTTCCACAGCCCCGCTGCCCTCGCCACTGCGCATGTGCGTATGACGCGTCTGGCGCCTGCCTGCCGTCACAGTGACACCAGCGTGGTTGGCTAGGGACCGCTCCCTGAGGGTTGGGAAGCGAGAGCCTTTTGTGGCCGAGTATGGGTATTGGGCTGCCGCCTGCACTTGAATCCCTTAGAGAAGGGCCGACCAGGATGGAGAAACGTCGTGGAGGCTGCTGGGACCCACTGTGGGATCCATTGCTGCCTCCCGCCTGCCTGGTGGGGGTGGATGTGATTCTCCCTGAACGTCGTGGGGATCTGGAAGGCCGGACTGCCCGTGTGACCGTGGGCTGCTCTGTTCCAAAGGGGACGTTCCCTCAGGGGCCAGACGACCGCAGCCTCAGGAGGCGCCAGTATGAAACTGTTTCCCTCTGTGCGCGTGTGGGTGTGTATCTCTCTTGCACACGCACAGAGGACAATGCGTGTCCTCTGACAGAAGGGGAGTCCAGTGGGAGGTCTCTGCCTGGGGCACCCTAGCGGGCCCTCTTGGGAGTCACCTTCCCTCTCCTGAGCCCCTACTGTGTCTGAGCTCCGGTTGTGTACAGTCCGAGTGAAATATGCTTTCCCTGAGGCTCCTGTTTGGGTTTGTGACGGCCTGGTGACCCGGGGCGCTGACTCACTCGGAAGCACAGGGGTAGGAAGAACCCTACCCCTCTGCAGTGGGAGGGATTGCTTTCCCCAGTGTTGGAGTACCAGGTCAAAGTTCATGACAGAAACATCAGGAGGAACGTCTGCGGTCGTGCAGGAGTGGATGAGACAGAGGTCAAGAAAGAGGAGGCTCTCTGAGTTCCCCCTTTCCTCTCATGCTGGGCTTTGCCCCTCCCTGTGGCCCAGTGATTGGGCATTAGAGCTTATGGTGGGGCCCTTGTGCTTCCATCCAACTGCGGTCTTTCTGGCTGGTCCCCCACTTTGCTCTTCTTGACTCACCCACATCCACATGGCAGAGGGGAGTGATTTCTCCAACCTGGGATCCAGCCTGTGCAGGTCCTCCATCTTTTGTCTGGAATCTCCTTTGTGGATCTAGAGTTGCAGGCGTCCTCAAACTACGGCCCGCTGGCACATGAGGCGGTGTGATTGTATTTGTTCCCGTTTTGTTTTTTTACTTCTAAATAAGATATGTGCAGTGTGCATAGAAATTTGTTCATTGTTGTTTTTTTAAAGTATAGTCTAGGCCTCCAACCGTCTGAGGGACAGTGAACTGGCCCCCTGTTTAAAAAGTTTGAGGACCCCTGGGTCACTTTTCTCTTCCTGTTTCAATGTAACCTGCAGACTTCGTCCATGGCATTCCTGGGGATCCTTCATGAAGGTTTGCTTCTGTCCACTTTCTGCCTAGTGCCAGCGCACGCGTGATTATCACGTGGATCTGGCTTTGCCTGCATAGGGCCAACAGGGGGAGCCTGGGTGCCAATGCCCAATCAGAGCGCTGCATGATTCCCATTGGAGGAGACGGAGCCCCGGGTGGCTGGCCTTTGCCTTCTAAGCAATGTGCTGCTGTGCTTTCTATCCTGTATGCTTTCCTTTTTGTTGATGGTGGTAGGCACTTAGTCCTTGTGTTGCTGGGGGCAGGGTTATGGCGCCTGGGTGCTACGGCAAAATTCTTTGGCTGCCAGTTTTCACTGTGTGGAAGAAGGGACTCGGGATTGGGTGGGTGCAGTTGGGGGAGGGGGTGTTGGAGTGCTCTGAGTTGTGGCAGGTGTGGCTGCTGCTTGCACTTATCAGAGAGCTCTTTTGCCTCTGGCAAGATTCCCTGAACTTGCCTAGGACCCTAGCCCAGAGTTTCTGTGGTGCCAGGAATGCTGGGCTTTTCCTTCGCATTCCTGGGGCCTTCAGTGCCCCTGGGAAACCCACGAGTTTCCACTGTTGGTCTGGAAGTAGCCTAGATCTGCTTCTGGAACACCTGACTCTCTCCCACTAACCTCCAGGGACGCTATTTCACGGTGTGGCCCACCTGGCATCACCTTTGTACACTCGCCCTGGGCTAGGTCATTGATTCCTCCTAAGCTGAGCAACCATGGGGCCAAGCTGGAGCTCTGGGGTTTGAGAACAGGGCCAGGTTGGGTAAAGCCAGGTCCCCAAGAGGTAGTAGACATATGCATGGGTGATTGGATTTTCTGATGACCATCTGATCTTGGCCTGCCTTGGGCACTCTGGGGACCTCAGGTACCTAAACGTCAGGAGGTCACATACCTCCTTGCCACGCTTCATCCTCCCCAGCCTGTGAGCACATCCATGTCTAAATTCTCCACGCCAAAATGGGATCCCAAAAGGACCCCGACTGTTCGGCCACTGCGGTGAGGCCGGGCCTCCACTTGGAAGCCACCCAGAGCTCTACTGCAAGAGAGCTGAGAACAGGACGGTTGAGGTTGGGCCCTCGGTCCGCCGCAGCCTCCTTCACTCTCCAGACACCCTGCCAGTATCTGAGTTTCCATCCCTTGACATTTCCTTCCTGGACCTGCAAAAGACTCTAGGGCCACCAATCCTTACTTGGGCAAGTCCCAGCCGCCGTGACTGCTCATGTGCTTGTCACGCGTCTGGCACCTGCCTGCCCTCACAGTGACACCAGCGCAGTTGCCTAGGGACCACGTCCCTGAGTCTTGGGGAGCGGGAGCCTTCTGTGACCAAGTGTGGGTGTCGCACATTGAATTCCTTGGAGGAGATGGGCCCGGGATCCCAGGAGGGGTGGACCACTGATCAGGATCCACCACAGAAGTAGAACCTATAATCCATCTCTGCCTCCCGCCTGGGGAGTGCAGGTGGCCGTGATGCTCTGCGGACGTTGTGGGGACCTGTGTGGTCGTGGGCTGCTCTGCTCCTGAGTGGGCATCTCTGCAGGGGGCAGAACACCGTAGCCTCCTGTGTGACCGTGTCTCCTGGACATTGTTCTGTGTGTGTGTTTAAGGGAGTCCGGTGGGAGGAATGATTTGGAGGCACCACATGGGGAACACTTGGGAGTCAGCTGTCCGCCTCCTGAGCCTATGTGTGTCTGAGCTCCGGCTGTGCACAGTCCGAGTGAAATGTGCTTTCCCTGTGGCTCTTGTTGGAGTTTGTGAAGGCCTGGCTGAGCTGTTGAGCTTTAGTTGGACTTGAAGGGATAGGAAGAACCACCCCAGTGGAAGAAACTGTTTTCCCTAATATTGAAGGAGCAGGTCACACAATTTGTGACAGAAACATCAGGAGGAACTCCTGTGGTGTGCAGGAATGGATGAGAGAGAAGTCAAGGAAGAGGAGGCTCTCTGAGTTCCCCCTTACCTCTGATGCTGGACTTTGTTCTCTCCATGGCCCAGTGATTGGGCAGCAGAGCTTATGGTGGGGCTCTTGTGCTTCCATCCAACGGAGGTCTTTCTGGCTGGTCTCCCACTTTGCTCTCCTTGACTCACCACATGGCAGTGAGGAGTGATTTCTCCAACCTGCATTCCTGATGTGGCAGATCCTCCATCTTTTGTTGTCTAGAATCTCCTTCGTGGGTCTAGACTTTCTCCTTCTGGTTCAGTCTTATCGGAGTTTGTCCATGGCATTCCTGCAGATCCCTTTCATGAAGGTTTCCTTGTCTATACTTCCTTCTTACCAATAGGGCACAGGTGATTATCATGCAGACTTGGCTTTCCATGCCTTGCTTCAGCAAGGAAAGGCCTCAGTCTCAATGCCTCATGTAGAAAACTGTGTGATCCTTATCGCATGAGGTGGAGCCCAGAGTGGCTGGCTTTGATTCAAACACGTGATGTTTTCTTTCATCTATACTTTTTCTGTTTTGCTGAGGCAGTGGTAAGGAGCCTGGGTAGGAGCACAGAGTCTTTTGGCTGCTTGTTTTTACCCTGAAGAGAGCAGAGTTTAGGTGGGTGCAGCTGGTGTGGGATATCATGTTCCCTGTTGTTGAAGGGGGGGCTGTTGGTGCTTCTTAGTACTATTGCCTTTGGGCAAGATTTCCGGACTTGCCTAGGATCCCAGCAGAGGCCATGTGTGGTACCCCAGGTATGGTTTGCTTTTCTCTGGCTGTCCTGGGACCTTCAGTACCCCTTGGAAGCAGGCCTGTGGTTCTTGTGAGTCTTGGAATAGCCCAGTCCTCTTTTGAAACACGTGCTTCTCACCATCTGTCCTTTTGGGATGCAATTTCTTTGTGTGCCCCATCTCTGGTCACCTTGGGCCTCACTCAGACTTGCTTGTCTCTATTACTTTTGTCGATTTGTTTCCCTGAATGTTGCATATCCCAAGACCTGGAGGGCTGGACTGCCTGTGTTGTGGTCTGCTCTTTTGACATTTCCAAACCCAGATCTGGTGTGTAGTGTTGCTCTCTACACAGACATGGAGTATTTTCAAGAGGGAAAGTTCTTTTTGGAGCTCTAGACGTGCTGGGAGAGCAAGGTGAGGACTGTGTGATATCCTCCTTTATGAACAATAGGATCTGTGGGGTTTCTGGAGGTGAAAATAACTAATGGGTGAGTGAAGTGAACATAATTTTGCATTTGAGTTGTAGTGCAGGGAGAAATCATCCTAACATATTCTTGGTGTAAGTTTCTCCTGTGATGACTTCAATATTATGGTGAGCTAGAAAATATTTTTTGTTCTTTTAGCCTTGTGCATGGGCTCTCTGGGTGGTTGGGCACAATATATGGTAGATTATTGTTTGTCTTTTGATAATAGACAGTTCCTGTTAGTACAAGAAGGTTCTGCCATTTCTGGGAAGGAAATTCAAAAGGCAATAAATGGTTACAAATTTCTGTTCAGCAAATTTTACTGGCCTAGGAACTTGATGTAGGGAAGTATATAAAAGCTGTAGAAGATGTTTTCTTGCTCATGGAGCTGGTTACAGCAATGGGGCTTTCTCCCAGGTGTCAGAAGCCACCTGTCAATGTGTGCATGTCTTTCTGTGGCATTGTTTGGTGTGTGTGTGGTGTCTCCCAGGAGAAATGTGTTATGCATCCCCAGTGGGCTTCTTTCAAGTTGTCTTTCCCTCTGGTGTGCCCCTGCCTGTGTTTTGGGTTGACCTGTGTGGCCAATTATGTTTTCCTTGTGGTTACTGTTGGAGTTTGTGTTGTAAAGGTCTTTAGCTGGAGAGGAAGGGCTGATTTGGACTGGCAGGGGTAAGAACAACTTCCTCAGTGGAAGGGACTGGTTTTCCTAACATTAGAGGACTATGTCACAGTTGATGACAGAAACCTGAGGAAGAACTCATGCTTCACATGCACATTTGTAGACTGATGTCAAGGAAGGCAAGGCTCTTTCCATTCCTCCTTTTTAATGATGTTTGTATGTACCTTCCCTATAGTCCAATGATAGAGGAGAGCGTATCCTAGGGATAGTGGCTTTCAATGCCTTCACTTACATCCATGTGCAGTGTGTTGTGATTTCTCCTGCATGGGCTACAACCTGTATTAGGATCTCCATTTTTTTTGTCTAGAATCTTCTTCGTGGGCTTAGACTTTTCTTTTTCTGTGTCTATCTTATCAGTATAATACATCTCTCAGCTCATTCAGGGCAGCATTCTTGAGGATCCTTTTCCAGAATGAATTTTCCTTTTCTTTCTTCAGATAGGGCAAGATTGATGATCACAGAGATTGGGCTTTTCATGCTGTGTGCCAACAGGGGTACCCTTGGTCTCAGTGGCCAATCTGAGCACTACTTAAGTTAAATAGTATGAGCTGTAGTTCATTTTGGCCTGTCTTTCTTTCTCATCTACTAGACTATGTGTCACATTTTTCCTATTTTTATTCAATCTCAAGTTTTTCTCTCTGATTTTATGAGGTCCTCCTATTTCCTATTGTTTTTGTCTGGTGAACCTGTCCTTGTCGGTGATTTCAATGTTGACCTTTTGTGATTTTTCTTCACTGTAATTTATTTTGTTTGCTAGGGCCTATGTGATTTGGATCCTTGTCTTGGATTTAAGAGCAGTCTAGAGGCCTACCTTTAGCCCTGAAATCTACTATTACTTACCTGTCTAATGTGGCTGAGGTCTGGTTAATGTGAGTGCAGAACAGCTAGTGGTCAACCCCACCCTTTTTTTCTTTCTTTTTTTTGAGACAGAGCCTCAAGCTGTCACCCTGGATAGAGTGCCCACAGCTCACAGCACCCTCCAACTCCTAGGCTTAATCGATTCTCTTGCGTCAGCTTCCCAAGTAGCTGGGACTACAGGCACCCACCACAACACCTAGCTATTTTTTTGGTCGTAATTGTCATTGTTTTTTGGCAGGCCTGGGCTGGATACAAACCCTCCATCTCTGGTTTATGTGGCTGGAGTCTTAGCTGCTTGAGCTACAGGCACTGAGCCAACCCCACCCTTTTCTGTTGTCCTGAGTAACCTCACTTCCTGGTGTTTAACTTGACTCAACTGGTCATAGTGATGGCATTACCAGTGAACTTTTTTCTTACTTAGCTCAGTAGTTACCTTTGATATGTTTTATCCATGAACCCTCTGTGGTTACACATTTTTCTGGGCTTTGGTCTGCTTCATCCAGGAAGTTGAGCAGAAATCTGGGTGTTTTAGGAGTTGAGAAGGGCTAAGTAGGCTCAGTTGTGCATGTGACTCTCTCTGTACGTTTTCCTGTTATCCACAGGCTAGGATAATCTGTGTCCACATGTGGCATTGTTTCTACTCATCTCCAACTTCTAATTTCTTTTTTCAATCTTTATATTCTATCACTCCAAAATCAACTCACCAGAAAGAAACCTTTGCTATTCTCAAAGACACCAATATTATCAACATTGTTCAATAACCAATTCTCAAGATTCATAGTATGTAATCTGCCAAAGCTGATACCATTGAACCTCTTGTAATTCACTTACATTTGGCTTGTTAGATTCCAAACTGTGTTCATTTTCCTTCCATTGGTTCCCCATAGCTACTTTTTTGTTCTGTTCAATTACCTTTGAACTTGTAAATGTTGGAGTGTTCTAAGAGTCAGTTCTTGATTTTAAAAGACACAAAACACTATTCTCACTAAAATCGGAGGGTTTTGTGTGTCTTTTGATGAAAAGACACTTAGCATTCCTGCTATACTTTATATTCTCTCTCTCTCTGCTCTAATAATCTAATTGTGCCTTATTTTTAACAAGTATAGGCTCAGCTCAGCACCCATAGCACAGTGGTTACAGCACTAGCCACATACATGGAGAGTGGAGGTTTCAATCCTGCACCAGGCCAGCTAAACAATGACAACTATAACAAAAAATAGCCGTGCAATGTGGCGGGCACCTGTAGTCTCAGCTACTTGGGAGGCTGAGGCAAGAGAATCACTTAAGCCCAAGAGTTTGAGGTTGCTAAGAGCTGTGATGCCACAGCATGCTACTGAGGGTGACAAAGTGAGACTCTGTCTGAAAAAGAAAAAGAATAAAGAAGTAGAGGCACTGTCTACCAAATACAGTATTGAGGTTACATGCTAGAACATCAAAGGACTACTCAATTGTGGCTTAAAAGACACCTCAAATTCAACATGTTCACAGTTGAACTCCCAATCTTCCCCAAGTGTGCTGCAATAGAAGTTCACCCCCTTCTTGATGAAAATACTTTAATTCCAGATATTCCAGAAAAAAACCTTTGAGTCAGTCACCCTGACTTGTCTTTTACACCTGACACCTAAAAGCCAACAAATCTTCTAGTTTCATTGTATTTAATGAAGTCTTTCCATCTAGCGGCAGCCATCAGGTGAGCCAAGATGGGTGCATACATCTAGGAGCTGTGGAGGAAAAAGCAGTCTGATGTGATGTGCTTTCTTCTGAGGGCACGCTGCTGGCAATACTGCCAGTTCTCTTCGCTCCACAAGGCTTCCCACTCCACCTGGCCAGATAACAGACTGGAATACAAGGCTAAGAAAGGTTATGTCATATACGGGATTCATGTGTGGCCACAGTGGCCATAAACGCCCAGTTTCTAAGGGTACAAACTATAGCAAGCCTGTGCAGCACGGTGTTAACCAGCTAAAGTTTGCTCAAAGCCTTCAGTCTGTTGCTAAGGAGCAAGCTGGACACCACTGTGAGGCTTTAAGAGTCCTGAATTCTTACTGGGTTGGTGGAGATTTGACGTGCAATTTTTTTGAGGTTATCCTCATTGATCCATTCCATAAAGCTATTAGAAGAAATCCTGACCCCTAGTGGATCACCAAACCCGTCCACAAAAACAGGGAGATTTGTGGGCTGACATCTGCAGGCTGGATGAGCCCTGGCCTTGCAGAGGGCCTTAAGTTTCACCACACTGTTGGTGGTTCCTGCTGAGCAGCTTGGAGAAGGCACAATACTCTCCAGCTCCACCATTACCGCTAATATAAGTAATGTCTATAAAATTCATAACCTAATAATTTAGGACAGTAAAAAAAAATAACAAAAATGAAACCAATCCTCACTATATCCTTTGTTAACACCTATGTCTAAGCCACATCAAAGGAAGTTTTAAAAAGGTACAATTTTATTTTATTTTTTTCTTAGAGACAGACTCTTACTTTGTTGCCCTCGTTAGAGTGCCATGTCATCACACAGCTCACAGCAACCTCCAACTCCTGGGTTTAGGCAATTCTCTTGCCTCAGCCTCCCAAGTAGCTGGGACTACAGCCGCCTGCCACAGCACCTGGCTATTTTTTGTTGCAGTTGTCATTCCTGTTTAGCTGGCCAGGGCCAGGTTCAACTCACCAGCCTCAGTGTATGTGGCTGGCACAGAGCCTCTTATCCAGTTTTTTTTACAACAGCTACAATGTCAGAATATGTCCTCTGCATTCATATGTATGGGCAATAGTCTCATTTCTTGTTATGTATTTTAAATTACATAAATGGCTTCATTTAACGGGAAAGGGCTGGGTGCCAACCATCAGAGATGGCATCTCTTACAAACCAACATCTTTAGTTGTCGGTGAGTGGACGGCTTAACTCGACTCAGAATTTCTCTCTTTTAAAGAACATTACTGAAAGCAGCAAGAAACACCCAAAACACACATTCTGAATTACTCCTGTCATTTCCTTTAGCATTATAGTCTCAACTGGCATAAAGCCTGCCTTGTAATACTGAGAAACAATGACCAAATGTCCTGCGTATAAAAATAAGAATCTTCTTGGCTCTAGCCTGATCTGAATATATCCTTATTTTCAAAGGCTTTAAGTCAATGGCATATTTGAGATTTCTATTACCCATAACACCCCAATGCTAGGTACAAAATTATATATGCTTAACAATTTTTATTGCCAATAACAGAAGTTTAAAGGCATCAATGTTTCATTTCATTTGAAGAAATATAAGAGGCAAACAGACCAGAGCTAGTATGGCTATTCAGCAATCTCTTAATACTCAGATAACACCCTCAAAATCTCTATGAGAGTGTAATAGCTTCAGCTTATACATCCACACTGTAGATACGGAAAAAACACCAGGTAGGAAAAATGGAATTTTTTAATGTCCTACTTAATAGATAGCACTTCTATCTTGTTAACCTACCAAGAAGGCTGAGTAATTTCTCAGCTGAGAATTCAATCCCTAAGGAAATATAGATACTGCTTAGGGAAAAAAGTTTCTGACACACTCTCTCATCATTTTTCATTTAAAAAGTCTGTAATTTCAGGTTTCATTTTGTTTATTTATAAAGCAGTACAATTTCAGCTTTAATTTTTTCCCAAGATTTGTTAGATTTTTGATCTTAGACTTTGTGACAAATCACATCACACTTCTCCCAAATTTTCTAATGGCTGTAATTCAATAATCAAATCGCTGGACACCTGTAGCTCAGATGGTAGGGTGGCAGCCACATACACAAGGGCTGGTAGGTTTGGAACCCAGCTCAGGGCCTGCCAAACAACAATAACAACAACAACAACAAAAATAGCTGGGCTATTTGAGGCTGGTGATTGAGGCTGGTGCCTATCATCCCAGCTATTCAGGATGCTGAGGCAAGAGAATTGCTTAAGCCCAAGAGTTGGAAGTTGCTGTGAGCTGTGATGCCACGATACTCTACTGAGGGCAACATAGTGAGACTGTCTCAAAAAAAAAAAAAAGCAAAAAATTAAATCTAGGTTACTTTACAGTATGAATGGATGTTTCAGTACTTGTGGACTCCAACCTGGGAGGGGAGATAGTATTGGGAAAGAAAAGACCCTCATACACAGACTTAATGCATAAAAGCCTAAGAGCTCAGAATGGCATACACAACCTCTGCTGCCTGAGGGCAAGTCAAGATTATGCAGCCCCTGCTCAGTTCACTGGCTCCTTTTATTGTGCTCCAAACAAGTACACATGGGCAAAACTGCAAGCAGAGTGGTTAAGCTAAGACGCTCATCCCCAAGAACAGAGAGCAAATGGTAAACAGTTGACTAAGCAAAAACATATAAGGTATGGAAAGTTTTGAAACAGCCATATAATGTATGGGAGGCAGGTATGAAGGAGAACAAGCTCTTTCTTGTTCTAACTTCCTTAATATAAAACTGTCGATCTGGAGTCCGAAGGTCTCTGCCTGCCCCGAATCTTCATGGTACAAGCTGTTTTTCCTGCTTGGTGCTTTCCTGTTTTCCCTTCGGTGCCACATGCATGCTTTGCCCTGTACTGAGAGGGCTTTCAGGGAAGACAGCCTGTTTGTTAGTGCTGTGCCTTCACAAATTTGTATAACAGCTATGTCACATTCATTATAGCATACTGTGAGCCCTACCCAAATGATCTGGGTTAGTGTTAATGATTTCTCAGTGTTCTTTACAATCACAGTCCTCTCCTCTCATGCAAATTCTCTAAACACTAATGAAAATGATAGCCAATATTTCTGATATGTCAAGGCACTGTTTGTTCTAAAAGATTTTACATGTAATAACTCACATAATACTTCCAAGAATCTAATATGTAGTATTAAAGGTATTAAGTCTATCTTATGAATGATTAAGCTAAAGTGAATTATCATGACATATATAACAGAAAAGCAAATGGTAGGCAAAAAGAGAATGTTGAAAAAGACAACTGCTGTGGTTACCAGCCTTCCAGCATTTTATATATATATATATATAATTTTTCTTTTTTTTTTTTTTTTGAGACAGAGCCTCAAGCTGTTGCCCTGGGTAGAGTGCTGTAGCATCACAGCTCACAGCAACCTCCAACTCCTGGGCTCAAGTGATTCTTTTGCCTCTGCCACTCAAGTTGCTTGGACTACAGGCACCTGCCACAATGCCTGGCTATTTTTTTTTGGTTGTAGCCATCATTATTGTTTGGCGGGCCCGGGCTGGATTCAAACCCACCAGCTCAGGTGTATGTGGCTGGCACCTTAGCTGCTTGAGCTACACGTGCCAAGCCTGCATTTACTATATTAACAGAATTATTCTGATTTGGTAATTTACCGTATATACTCGAGTATATACGGTAATAGGTTTCTAATAATGATAGGCTTCTCTACATGGATTACCTGAACATTTTCTTTCCCCTATATAAATTCTCTGATGATTTATATGTAGCAAATCTCCTGTATTCACATTTGTGAGAATTCTTTGCTGATAATGAACAACCAGAGAAAGCTATATACAATGATCCTATAGAATCAGATAATTCACAAATAAACTTGTGAGCCATTACTAATGTCAATCCTACATTCCTTATATTCAAAAGATTTCTCATTGATATGAATTCTCTGATGTTGGGTTAGTTGTGAACCACAAGTAAAAGCCTTCCCACATTCCTCACATGGATATGGTTTTATACCAGTATGAATTCTCAGATGTCGAGAAAGATGTGAGCTCTGAGTAAAGGCCTTTCTACAGTGTTTGCACTCATAGGGCTTCTCACCAGTATGGATTCTCTGGTGTAAAGTAAGTTGTGAACCACGACTAAAGGCCTTTCCACATTCTTTACATTCATAAGGTTTTTCTCCAGTGTGAATTTTCTGATGTTGAGTCAGTTGTGAACCACGAATAAAAGCCTTCCCACATTCTCTACACTGAAATGGTTTCTCACCAGTATGAATTCTCTGATGTTGTATAAGTAGTAAACCACGAGCAAAGCCCTTCCCACACTCATTACACACATAAGGTTTCTCACCAGTATGAAGTCTCTGATGTTGAGAAAGATGTGAACTCTGAGCAAAGGTCATTCTACATTCATTACATTCATAAGGCTTCTCACCAGTATGAATTCTTTGATGTTGAGTAAGCTGTGACCCACGAATAAAAGATTTACCACATTCCTTACATTCAAAGGGTTTCTCCCCAGTGTGAATTCTCTCATGTTGAGTAAGTTCTGAGCCACGACTGAAGGTTTTTGCACATTCCTTACATTCATATGGTTTCTCACCCGTATGAATCCTTTGATGGCGAGTAAGGAGTGAGCCACGATTAAAGGCCTTTCCACATTCCTTACATCGATAAGGTTTCTCACCAGTATGTATTCGCTGATGTTGGGTAAGTAGAGAACCATGACTAAAGCTCTTTCCACATTCCTTACATTCATAGGGTTTTTCATTGGTATGAATTCTCTGGTGTTGAGTTAGTTGTGAGCCACGGATAAAGGCCTTCCCACATTCTTCACATTTGTAGGGTTTTTCACCAGTATGGATCCTCTGATGTTGCACAAGTAGTGAGCCTCGAAAAAAAGCTTTTCCACATTCTTTACATTCAAATGGTTTTTCCCCATTATGAATTTTCTGATGTTGAGAAAGATGTGAGCTACAAATAAAAGCTTTCCCACACTGCTTACATTCATAGGGTTTCTCACCAGTATGAATTCTCTCATGGAGGACAAGTTTTGAATTCTGTGTAAAGACCTTTCTACATTCTTTACATTCATAGAGCTTCTCTCCTGTATGAAGTCTCTGGTGCAGGGTAAGCTGTGCTTTCTGAGTAAAGGCCTTCTCACATTCTTTGCATTCATAAGGTTTCTCACCTGTATGGGATTTTTGATGTCGGGTGAGTTGTGAGCTACGAATAAAAGCTTTCCCACATTCTTCGCATTTATATGGTTTTTCACCAGTATGAATTCTATGATGTAAAATAAGTTGTGAGCTTTGAGTAAAGGCCCTCCCACATTCCGTGCATGCATAGGGTTTCTCTCCAGTATGAAGTCTCTGATGAAGAGTGAGTTGTGAATCACGACTAAAGGCCTTCCCACATTGCTTACATTCATAGGGTTTTTCACCAGTATGAATACTCTGATGTTGAGTTAGGTGTGATGCTTGTCTGAAGGCTTTCCCACATTCCTCACATTTATAGTGTTTCTCTGCAGAATGATATCTTCGGTTTTGAGATAAATAAGTATGCTGGTTGAAAATGGATATTTTGTTACATGTGATCATCCCTGGCATTAAATATTCTTTCTGAAAATCTTGTTGCTTCTCTACCTTGTCTTTGATTTCCAAATAATCTCTGAAGTTGGGCTCATCAATATTACAGTTTTCAAGTCTATTGGACATTTCCCATTGGGATAATTCTATTTCATAAATGTCCTTTTTTGGAGGTAAGTCCTTATTTGCATACCTTAAAGGTAAGTCTGAAAAATAAGAGAATATTTTTTTAAAAAGGAAAATAGAACATCCATATCAGAGACAAAAAAAAATAGGGAAATATTACTCATAATAACAGGCATACGTAAGTGTTTAAAATATAGTTTAATATGAACCTTTCACATCACAACCTACTGATATCCACCTTTCACATAACAACTTACTATGCATACAGTTTTATAAAGTAATATCTTGTATTCTATTTTATATTATTCTATTCCTTTCTACATTTCTTTTCTCACACCCACACACCCAGTCAAAAACCACTATATGGATTGCATGGTGCAGTAATGTTTCAACCTAGAGTTAAAAATATATATTTGTTTATAACAATCTGATAACGCCATGTAAAAAAAGTACTTTAGAGGTCAGAGAATAATGAAAATTCACCTGATAAGACAATGGAAGAAAGTAAGAAAAATTTTAAGTTAGTGTTTCTCAATCTTTGGTGGGAATCAAAACCACCTAGGAGGCTTTTTAAAATTATAAATGTCAAGATACTGCACTAGAAGTAGAAAAAGTGAACCAGAAGAAAACCATGAGCATCTCTACGTTCAATACTTTTGACCAACCAATTCAGATTTCTGTTCAGATCATGATTTACTGTATCTGATTATAACTTTTTAATACCTTCCAACTGAAACAATAAAATCCACATTCTTCCATGCTTTTGACCCCCTTCAATAGTCTGTTTCCTGCTTATGTATCTGATTTCCCTCCTGTACTTTCTTAGTTTTGCTCATGATTTACTAAATGAACTTCTTTTCAACGCTGAAAAAGTTACAAGGCCTTATCCAACTTACATTTAGGGCATATTCTATCTCTTTGGAAAGCTCCGTATAAGACTAGCTTTATATAAAGGTGTATAAGGAAAAGCTTGCTTTTTCTCATTCTTCATGTCTCAATTTAATCATCTGCATTTCTGGTAATTTAAACCAACATATACAAATTGGGAAAATTATACAAGATACCTGACTGAAGACATGGGAAAGTTAATATAGAAATGAAGTTGACAGGCTCAAACTTAAAAATCACTCAAAGTCAAAGAGATGAGTATAAGATGAATCTACTTTTCCACTTATGGAAGACTTACAATTCTAGGAAAGGCAATTAAGAGAAGAAACTAAGCAGTGTTTTGGACTATTTTATAGGTTTGGGCAATGGTAATGGAGAACAGGGCCTACCACAAACTCTCCATACTTTGGATACAGTGAGGAATAAGGGAGAAAGGGGAGATAAGCATGGAGAGAGACTGAAGCCACAATCATCTGAAATACAAAAATTTGAATTAAGGTAACTTAAGACTGCTTCTCATCTTTATTGGAGATTTATTATGTCATTCAAGGCCTCAGATTACTTTGTAATTTTTCTTTGCATGTCTACAACTCAGTAAAAACCTAGTGAATGAGGCAGAAGGCAACCTAACTGAAAAACAGAACATATAAAAGAAACAGACTGATAAGGACTCAAGTCACTTATCCAATGGTAAGCAACATCTCTATCATTCTAAAACATCCGTGCTGTTCTTTTGTAATTAAATCATCTTCCCACCATGGTAGATGTCTCAAAACCATTAATCTGTGGCTTCCTCATCACTTCCTTAAGAATGGAAACAAGGGCAGCACCTGTGGCTCAAAGGAGTAGGGTGCCTGCCCCATATGCCGGAGTTGGCAGGTTCAAACCCAGCCCCGGCCAAAAACTGCAAAAAAAAAAAAGGAAACAAAAGAACTTTTGTACTAACTCCGTGATCATAACATATCTCTCCACATGCCTCTCCTCTAGCATACTGCTTCCCAGGTACATGGCTCTCTTTAGCTATCTTTAATAAGGCTAACTCTATGTATTTACCCTGTAGGACTATATCATTTTCTAAGCATTAATATGGATCTAAAACATAATGAACAGTTTCTATAATCTTAAAGAATGTTGAGGATGTTGGAGAAGAAAAAAGCAATTATTTAATATAAGGATAGGGGTCAGCAGTAGTGAAGTTCTAGGAATTCTATGAAAAATATTTTAGTTGGAAAGACAGATCAAGAAACAGAACACAAAGAAGTCTTATACACTGCTGTTGGGAATGGAAAACAGTACTACCACACACACACACACACACACACACACACACACACACACACACACAAAACAAAATTTGGTAACTTCTTATAAAGTTAAACATTCATTTAGCATTTGATCCAGTAGTCATATTAGTAGGTATTTATACTCATGTTGACACAAACGTGTGCACACCAAAAATCATACCAGCTTTATTCATAATTGTCCCAAATGGGAAGAACGAGTCTCTCAAAAAATAAATGAGTCAACAACCTTTGGTACTTCCAGACACCACAACACTACTCATCAATGATACAAAGTATTGATTTGTGCAACAATATGGATAAATTTAAATATATTTTGCTAAGTAAAAAAAGCAATGCAAAACTACAAAGATGAAAAATGGTAGTTTTCATAGGTTGGGGAGGGTGGCAAGGGGTTGACCAAAAAAAAAAGAGAGATTTCGGGGGGTAAACTTTTTTTTTGGAGGCAGAGTCTCATTCTGTCACTCTGGGTAGAATGCCAGGGCATCAAAGTTCACAACAACCTCAAACTCTTGGGCCTAAGCAGTCCTCTTGCCTCACCCTCCCAAGTAGTGGGGACTATAGGTATATATGCCTGGCTAGTTTTTCTATTTTTAGTAGAGATGAGGTCTGGCTCTTGCCCTGCCTAGTCCTGAACTCCTTAGCTCAAGCAATCCACCTGCCTTGGCCTCCCACAGTGCTAGAATTACAGATTTGAGCCATCATGGTGACAGTGGGTGATATATGAATGATGAAAGAGATTTCTGGCAGAACACCAATAAATGTTGGGTTAAATATGACAATCTTCCTTTGAAAATATAGACAAGCTTAATTAAGAAAAAGTCCAGAGGGGCCACAATGAAGTAAAATATAGAAACTAAAATGGTGAACATACTCTGCAATTGAGCTATCCCTAGGACATCTGCTGGCTTCAAGTTACTTAAGCTGGAATCTTTTTTAAACAGCTTTATTGAGGTTTATTGACATACACAATAAACTGCACATATTTAAGTAAACAATTTGATAAGCTTTGATGGGTCTGTACCCATGAAACTGTCATCACATGGAGATAGTGAATTTATCCACTACCCTCAAAATAGACCCACTTTAACTTTTTTTTTTTTTGCAGTTTTTGGCTGGGGCTGGGTTTGAACCCACCACCTCTGATATATGGGGCTGCCGCCCTACTCGTTTGAGCCACAGGCACCACCCAGACCCACTTTAACTTAACTAAGATATTCATATGGTTTTTTTTTAAGAAGGCACGTAAAGATATCATGAAATCAACTAAGCTTGTATCTTAATTGTTTAAAGAATCTAAGAGACAAGGCTTTGCACTCACAAAAGAGCATAGTTTACAAATAAATCCCTTAACAAAAAATGGAACTATTCAAAACTTAAAGTTCAGGGGAGAGGAAAAATAAATAAAATCCACCTAACCTCAAAGGAAAATCAAAGAACATTTAGCCACAGGCAACATCATACATAACAGGAACCTCTGAAATCTGAAAGACAGGATGCCCACTTTCATCACTTCTGTTCAACACTATACTGGAAGTCTTAGTCACAGCAATTCAGCCAGAGATAGAAATAAAGGCATTCAAACTGGAAAGGAAGAAGTCAAACTGTCTGTTTGCATGATTTATATATAGAAAATCTTATGGTCTGCCAAAACCATATAGAATAAATAAATTCAGTCAAGTAGCAAGATATAAAATCAACATACAAAAATCAGTAGTGTTTCTATATGTCACAAAGTATCTGAAAATGAAAATAGCAATTTCTGTCAATTGCTATCAAAATACCAATGATATTTTCCATGGAAATACAAAAAAATTCTAAAATCTGTCCCCAATACTAGTCAAAGCAGTATTGAGCAAAAGAACAATGCTACAGACATATTACCTGACTTTAAAATAGATTCTAAAGCAATAATAACCAAAATAGGACGGTACTAGCATAAAGCCAGGCACATTGACTAACCCATGTAACAGAATAGAGAATCTAGAAATGAATCCACGTGTTTTCAACAAAGCCAACTGATTTTCAACAGGGAGGCCAAGAACACACCCTGGGGGAAAGGATACCCTCTTCAGTAAATGGTGCTAGGAAAAATAAATATCCATCTGCAGATGAATAAAACTAGATCCCTCTCTCTCCACTTAACAAAAGTCAATTCAGAATGGATTAAACACATAAATGTAAAACCTTAAAGTATAAACTATAAGAAGAAATATAGGGGAAACCTTCCATGGTGTTAGTCTAGACAAGAGTTTTTTTAATAAGTCCTTAAAGTACAACAGTACAACAAATTCAAAAATAGACGAATGAGATTAAATCAAGCTAAAAACCTGCACAGCAAAGGAAAGGAGAGTTTCTGCAAAAGAAGAAAAAACAGAGAAAAGGAGAAAATATTCATAAACTATGCATCTGAGAGGGGTTCACATCCAGCATATATAAGAAACTCAACTGAATAGAAAAAAATAAAAATGTTAAAATAACTGAAAAGGGATTTCTTAAGACACAAAGGGTCAACAGGTGAATGAAAAAATGGTCAACGACACCAGTTACCAAGGAACATGCCAATCATAACTACCATGTGATATTACCTTACCTCTGCTAGAATGGCTATTAAAAAAAAGACAAAAATAGGCTCAGCACCCGTAGCATAGTGGTTATGGCACCAGCTACATATACCGAAACTGGCAGGTTTGAACCCGACCTGGGCCTGCTAAACAATGACAACTGCAACAAAAAATAGCTGGGCATTGTGGCGAACAACTGTAGTCCCAGCTACTTGGGAGGCTGAGGCAAAAGAATGGCTTAAGCCCAAGAGTTTGAGGTTGCCGTGAGCTGTGACACAATACCACTCTACCAAGGGTGACATAGTGAAACTCTGTCTCAAAAAAAAACAAAAACAAAAACAAAAACAAACAAACAAACAAAAGACAAAAATAAATGCTGGCAAGGATATGGAGAAAGGGGAACTCACACACTGTTGATGGGAATGTAAATTTGTACAGCCATTATAGAAAACAGTATGGAGGTTAGTCAAAAAGTTAAAAATAGGACTGTGACATGATCCAACAATTTCACTACTGGGCACATATCCAAAAGAAATGAAATCAGTGTGTCAAAAAGATATTTGCACTTTCAAGTTTATTGCATCACTATTCATAATAGCCACAACATGGAATATAAGTGTCCATCACCAGATAAATGGATTTTTAAAACATGGTATATATGCATAATGGAATATTTAGCCATAACAATGAACAGAATTTTGTCATTCTGACAACCTGGATGAAAACAGAGGACTATTACATTAAGTGAAGTAAGTCAAGAACAAGATAAATACCTATATCAAACCTAAAAAAACTGATCTCAAAGAAGTAGAGAGTAGAATAGTGGTTACCAAAGGCTGAGCTGGAGGCCATGAGGACAGATAGGTCAATGGGTACCATGTTACAATTAGGAGGAATAAATTCTGGTGTTCTACTACATAACAGGATGCCTCTAGTCAACCAAAATGTAATGTATACTTTAAAATAGCAAAGAGAAGATTTTGAATGTTCTAACCACAGAAAAATGACAAGTGTTTGAGGTGATGGATGTGCCAATGACCCTGATATGATCATTACACAATGTATACATGTACTGAAGCATCACTAAATACAATCACTGTGTCAATTAAAAACAAAACTTAAAAGTGTTTATAAGAAAAACCTACATACAACTCAATAGTAAAGTAGAACAGATGAAACAAATTAAAAACCACCCATGATTTTAACTGAGTATACACCAGTAATTACATACGAATTTTACATCTGAGTTAAATGTTTAACTGACAGTCATTTCTATCTGTTGGGTCATTGTATCTGTTGTATCTAATGGTCAAGGCAATGGAGACCAACTACTGACAGTATTACCGGCAAGATAATCCAAACCACTAAAAAATATATAATTTCAACCATATATAAGTATTGTTGAACATAAAAAAAGATGAAAACATACTCAAGTCATTTTGCAAAGTTAAATTAACCCATAACAAAACTAGACAAAGAGACCTCAGGAAAACTAAGCCAATCTCATCAACAAACATAGTAAAATATTAGGAATACAGAAAATCCTACCTGTGTATTTAAGGAGTCATGTCTACATTTTGCTTTATGCCACAAAAGCAGCAATAGTTCAACATCAGAATGCCTATTTCCCACATGAAGAATTTAAGCAGTAAGAGAGAATTACTTCAAGAAATGCAAAGAAAAAATTTTTAATATACTTTAAGCCCTTTATTGAAAAGTCTCTTTATTGAAGAGCTAGAATGGCCCTTCCTTAAGCTAATTAAGGTATTTACCAGATGCCTATGAATATGTTTAATAAACATTAGAAGCACTGACAGGAAAATTTCAAAAATAATAAGACTTGTGTTCAAATTGTACTAGAAATCCTACTGAATATAGGTTTTTTCCAAAAGGTCCAAATAGAAAAGAGATAACACATTGTATGTAGACAGCAAAATTGTCTACTTAGAAATACAATATTATGCACTAAAAAAAATTAGTTGTATAAGGTTATTATCAATTTACAGAAATCAATACTTGGTCATACAAACTTATATCAGTATTAAGTACCTATATACTTGAGTATAAGCCGAGTTTTTTCGGCACAAAATTTGTGCCGAGTTCTGGTTTTTCGACACAAATTTTGTGCTGAAAAAACTCGGCTTATACTCGAGTATATGGGTATATAAAAAATGTTATACAATATTCCTATCTATAATGTAAACAAAATTTATGAAGTACTGAGGAAACTGCTTAAGAAATGCATAAGACTCCCTAAGAAAAAACAATGAAACTATAGAAAAACGGATTTAGCATGTTCAAAAATAGGAGGAGGATACAATATTGTTAATATGTAAATGGTGCATCAGACACTGTGAAAATCACCAGGATTGCTGGATAAAATATGACAATGTCTTTTTAAAAGTATATCACGGTTAAGGGCCAGGTGTGGTGGCTCACGCCTGTAATCTCAGAACTTGGAAGGCCGAGGTGGGTGGATTGCCTGAGCTCACAGATTGGAGATCAGCCTGAGCCAGAGTGAAAGCGGGTGTCTAAAAATAGCCAGGCGTTGTGGCAGGCACCTGCAGTCCCACCTAGTCGGGAGGCTGAGGCAAGAGAATCGCTTAAGCCTAAGAGTTAGAGGTTGCTGTGAGCTATAACACCATAGCACTCTACTGAGGGTAACAAAGTAAGGATCTGTCTCGGAAAAAAAAAAAAAAGACAGACCAACAGGGAAAGGAAGAAGCAGGGCTTAGGTGGAATTCCTTAGGGAGACCATCTTGAAAAGCCCTTGCTTTCCTTCTCAAGTCATAGCCTTTTTCCCCATACAACTTGGGTCCTGTTGGGGGAGCATACCAATCAATGACTTCCTACAGCTTTCAGAAAAAACAGAGTCTAGAAATAGAAAGACAATTATTTTCCATTGATGTGAGGGACACAGGGAATAAAGTGATCATTGAAATGGGATGATCACTCATTAAAGCTTTAACTTATACAGATTCCATCCCTTATTAAAATACTGTAAGAAAAAAAACCCAGGCAGTGCCTATAGCTCAGTGGGTAGGGTGCTGGCCACATACTCCAAGGCTGGCGGGTTCAAATGAGGCCCGGGCCAGCTAAAACAATAACAACTGCAACAACAACAACAACAACAACAATAAAAAATAGCCAGGCATTGTGGCAGGTGCCTGTAGTCCCAGCTACTTGAGAGGCTGAGGTAAGAGAATTGCTTAAGCCAGTGGTTCTCAATCTTCCTAATGCCGTGGACCTTTAATACAGTTCCTGTGGGTCATAACCCACAGGTTGAGAACCACTGGCTTAAGCCCAAGAGTTTGAGGTTGTTGTGAGCTGTGACACCATAGCATTCTACCCGGGGTGACAGCTTGAGACTTTGTCTCAAAAAAGAAAGAAAGAAAAGAAGAAAAACCCAATAATTCCTTAGATAGTCACAGATTCATCCTCAGCTATTTTCAAATAAAAGACAATTCTAGCATATTCTTTCAATGTGTAAGTCTCAATATATAATATTAACTACCAAGTATATATATACAGGGTGGCCATTAAGTTCATGTGCAATTTAAATAGTAACACATGAACTCTATGGCATCCCTATGTAAGAGAACATGTTTGCTGTAAGTAAAGGATTGTGAAATGTACTGATCCACTGTATTGACTATACAAATGACAAAATCTCTTCTCAGAAAAAAACCCTACATTTCTGAATCTATTTTTAAAATTTGTGACTATGAATTATTTAGTGGGGGGGTGTCTATGATTATTTAGATCTCCTTTAGCAGATCTAAACTGTAACAATAGATACCTTCTCTTTTCTGACAATATTAGGGTCTATGAATTATTTAGTGCTCCGTTAGCAGATCTAACCTATAACATTAGATGTCCTCTCTTTTCTGACAATATTCTGAGTGTCCCAGAATTCAAACTTCATCCCTTGATCATTAAGGAAGATAGTAGGAAGACAGGTATTGTAAGGCAGAGTTAAGGCTTTCTGAAGGACAGAGAAGATAAAGGTATCCTATGAAACTATCATTTACTTCTAGTAATTTCAAACCATTCCTTTGAGATGAAGAAATTCATTTAATTACTTGTAAAGCAACCTTGAAATAACAGCAGAGAAAGCAGCCATGCCAAAGGTAGATCCTGGAATATGAAGAGCAGATAACTTTACCTAGGGACACCAGGTTGTTATAGTTCTCCAACATGACATCTCTATATAAATCCCTTTGAGCGGAATCCAGGTATTCCCACTCTTCCTGGGAGAAGTCGATGGCAACATCCTTGAACATCACTGATCTCTGAAACAACAAACACAATGTTAGTTGTGGAAATAAAGACAATTATTATTTCAATGGAGGGGGAGAGGATGGGAAGCAACATATCAAACAGTTTGAGGCTTGGTACCCATAGCTCAGTGGCGCTGGAAGCCTAATGCACTGGGGCTGGTGAGTTTGAACCTGGCCTGGGCCTGCTGAACAATGACAATAATAACAAAAAAACAGTTGGGTGTTGTGGTGGGCGCCTGTAGTCCCAGCTATTGGGAGAATGAGGCAAGAGAATCACTAAGCCAGTGGTTCTCAACCTTCCTAATGCCGCAATGTATTTTCATTGTTACAAAGGGGTTGCAACCGACAGGTTGAGAACCGCTGGATAAGCCCACGAGTCTGAGGTTGCTATGAGCTGTGACACCACAGCACTCTACCAAGGGCAACATAGTTTTGAGACTCTGTCTCAAAAACAACAACAACAACAAAAATAACAGTCTGGGAATTACCAACATGTTCCTGATTACTCCAAATGCCACCCCAGTTAAAAGAAATAGCATATGCAAGTATCCTGTATAGTACAGTATATATGTTGTCCATAATACTCTTTCAATAAATGTTTCTCTTCTCTATTTAAGGAATAAGAAAGGCTCGGCACTGGTAGCTCAGTGGCTAGGGTGCCAGTCACATACATCGGAGTTGGCGGGTTCAAATCCAGCCTGGGCTGGCCAAACAACGACAACTACAACCAAAAAAAATAGCCAGGTGTTATGGCAGGCAGCAAGAAAATCACTTAAGCCCAAGAGTCTGAGGTTGCTGTAAGCTGTGACGCCACCGTATTCTACCCAGGGTGACATAGTGAGACTCTGTCTCAAAAAAAAAAAAAAAAAAAAAAAAATATATATATATATATATAATAAAGGAATAAGAAAAATAATTGGGGAACATTTTCTGTAAAATCTTATAAATATTTGTATAAAATTAAAAAATTTATTGAACCCTAATTCCTCATATCAGAGTACCATATTACATCATAAGCATTTTCCTTGTCACCAATAATTTAGTAAATATTTTTCTAGGCTACAGAATAGCTCCATATAATGAACACATATTTGACTTAATGCTCATATTCAGCCACTTTAAGTTATATAAAAATGTCATAGATATTTCTTAGATCTCAGAGTTGTTATTCTCAACAACTCATGAAAGTGAATGATGATTTTTCTTGTTGCTAGTCATCACTTGTAAATGTAACTTCCTCAGTCTAAGCAGTAGAAAGGTGGAAAAGATAATCCAAATTCACACATTCAAGATGAGCACATAATGTTGAATCTCAAATGGTCCATGTTTTGGTATTTATCAATCATGCATTGCAGGGAGAGATCCCTGATCTTTCTCTGTTCAGTCTCTAATCATGCTCCTAATCTTCAAAGTTCATACAGCACATACTGAGAATAAGCCCAGTCAAGACCACCTCCTATCTTGTCAAAGGGGAAACTTATATCTAAACTTTTTTGATGTGTGGTACCATCTACCATCCTTCTCTATCTTAAAATATCAGGGAATAGCCAGGTGTTGTGGTGGGCACCTGTAGTCCCAGCTACCTGGGAGACTGAGGCAAGAGAATCACTTAAGCCCAAGGGTTTGAAGGTTGCTGTGAGCTGTGATGGCACAGCACTCTACCAAAGGCGACATAGTGAGACTGTCTCAAAAAAAAAAAAAAAAAAGCAATTAGGGGATTCTGCTTTTATTGCATCAGTGTCCATAGTCAAAGATGCTAAATAGATTATTAAGTAAGCATGTGAATGCAGGTTAGATTAGAAAGACACATTTAAGGAAGACATTGGGATAAAATGGGCAGCACATTTCTGAGTGGAGTCAGTTAGGAAGGAAGATTCAGGAAGAACAAACACACACACACACACACACACACACACACACACAGCCTATAAAAAAGGTCACACAGAAATAGCAATTCACCTGAGCCATGATTTTTAGAACTGCAAGAAATAATTCAGTCCTCTTCTGGGTTTCTATCTAGAGAGATGCAGAATCTGGAGAAGGTGGACATAAGGAGAAAACAGAACCATGAGATCAGGGATTTTTGCACAATCACAAATAATTAAGTTAAAATTATCGTAAATTACTTTCTTCCTTCTTTCTCTTCTCCCAACCCAAAACACACACTAAGAGGAATAGATATAGGTGGTGGTTCTTTTTTTTAAATTTCAGGTTAATGTGAGGGTACAAACAACTAGGTTACAACATTTGCATATTACATAGAATTCCTGTTGTAGTTATGTCCCCCACCCAAAAGGTGTGCCAATACCCTTACATTGTGTCCATTGAGCGGGAACACACCAATCCCCTCCCCCCAATGTCAACTGAATTGAGTTTTCCCCCTATGTGGACAAGTATTAGATTGTCTACTGGCTTCATATTAGTCCACTGATAATGCTGGATATTTGCTTTTCCATTTTTGTGATACTTTACTAAGAAGAATGTGTTTTAACTCTATCCAGGTTAATACAAAAGATGTAAAGTCTCCATCTTATTATGACTGAATAGTATTCCATGGTATACACATACCACAGTTTATTAATCCATTACTGGATTGGTGGGCATTTAGGTTACTTCCACATCTTGAAAATTGTAAACTGAACTGCAATAAAAAATCTAGTGCAAATGTCCTTATGATAAAATGATTTTTTTCTTCTTCTGGGTAGATGCCTAGTAATGGGACTGCAGGATCAAATCAGGTGGTGTTTCTTATCCTAGTCAAACAAATGCTTTCTATATACAAAAAGAAATTCAACTCATAGGTAATATGATGTATCTATATATAGTATATAAAAATGGAGATAATAAACAACTTAATATATATTGATGATCATAGACAACCACATTAGAAGGCATAAATAATAAAATGCTTATGCTTACAACCATTTATAAAACAACCATATTTAACTAAGTGTTGTTGACACCTTTTAATTACATTTCACATTCTGAAATAAAGGCTACATATATTTGTGTGTTTGTGCTCATGTAAATGTTAGAATAAACAGAAATTCATTATCTATGAATACAAGTATTTACTATTGGCAAGTCAAATATTGCAATCAGTACTGCCATCAATACCATGACTTTCTGAAATGGTTAAAAATACATCAGTAGGGTGGGCGTGGTGGCTGACACCTGTAATTCTAGCACTCTGGGAGTCCAAGGCAGGAGTTTAGGAGTTTACGATCAGTGTGAACAAGAGTAAAACTCCATCTCTACTGAAAATAGAAGAACTAGCCAGGCATTGTGGCAGGCACCTGTAGTCCCAGCTACTTGAGATGCTAAGACAACATCATCACTTGAGCCCAGGAGTTTGAGGTTGCTGTGAGCTAAGATGATGCCATAATACTTTACCTAAGGTGATGGAGTCAGACTTTTTTCATAAATAAAAATGAAAAGATAAAAAATAAAAAATATATACATCAGTAGATTTCTTAAAGTATAATTCTTTACTCAATGTAGCCATAGTTAAATTCCTGGAATGTATGTACTAATAAAACCATCCAATAATAGGAAAATAGATATATTCAGCAATTTGAAATGATCATGCAAAAAAATGCTTTATGTGAGAGGTTGTAGACCCAGACAATTATAAACAATGTTTTTTACAGGTATGGTTATTTTGCAATGCACAGATATTTCTTTGTTATGCACTGAAGATCAGAAATTGGCAAACTATTGTCCACCAATTATTCTGGAAGATGAAGTTTCATTGGAACACATCCATACTCATCTATACTGTCTCTTGCTACTTTCACACTATAGCAGCAGAGATGAATAGCTGGAACAGAGACCGTATGGCCTATCAAGCACAAAATGTTTACTGTCTAGCCCTTTATAAAAAAATGTGGGTAACCTCTAATCTAGTCTCAGTCCTTCAAAAGCCAGAAGCCTTTTTAGCTTTAACCCAGTCACTTTCACATTCAAAAGTATCCAGATGTGTTTCCACAATATGCTCTAGCCTATATATGGATGCTCCCAACCATGGCAGGGCTTGAATTAAATTATATTAATAATAGTCTAACCATTCCAGTAGAAAGGCAGCATTAAGACATCATAAAAAAGTAAGTTCCAACTATATGCTCTCTATAAGAAACACACTTTAAATACAAAGTAAATTGGTAATGGGACAGCACGTGTGGCTCAAAGGAGTAGGGCGTTGGCCCCATATGCCAGAGAGGATGGGTTCAAACCCAGCCCCAGCCAAAAACTGCAAAAAAAATAAAAGTAAAATGGTAAGCAAAATATACCATAAAAATACCATAAGAAAGCTTGTGCACCTATATTTATATGAAACAAAACAGACTTCAAACTACAGAAAAATTAATATGACAGAGGATCAAGTCATCAAGAAAACAGCAATCCAAAATATAAACAGATTTAAGCTTCAAAATATATGGAAGCAAAAACTAATAGAACTAAAAAAAAAAATAAGAGAGAGAAAGCCAAGAGTTTGAAATTTTAACAATCTTGTGCTTATTTATTTATTTTGAGAAAAGGTCTCATTTTGTTGCCCTTGGTAGAGTTATGGAGTCACAGCTCACAGAAACTTCAAACTCTTGGGTTTAAGTGATTCTCTTGCCTCAGTCTCCCAAGGAGCTGAGACTACAGGCACCTGGCTATTTTTTTGTTACAGTTGTCATTGTAGTTTAGCAGGTCCAGGCTGGGCTCAAACCTTCCAGCTCTGGTGTATGTGGCTGGCGCCATAACCACTGTGCAACAGGTGCCAAGCCTGCTCAGCCATTTTTTTTCAATTTTGTTTTTTATTTCTTTGAGACATAGTCTCATTCTGTCACCCTGGGTTGAGTACCATGGCATCATAGCTCACAGCAAGCTCAAACTCTTCTGCTCATGTGATCCTCTTGCCTCAGCGTCCCTAGTAGCTGGGATTACAAGCACCCGCCACAATGCCCAGCTAGTTATTGTTTTAGTAGAGATAGGTTCTCGCTCTTCAACTCAGGTGATCCAACCCCCTCAGGCCTCCTACGTGCTAGGATTATAGATATGAGCTACTGTGCCTGGCATTTTCACAGATACACATCAAAATATTAATGTAATTATAGGGGGCTGGGAAGATGGCTGACTGGTAGCAACCCTCGGCAGAGGCTCCTTAGCAGAGGAAGAAAAACTGGATGGAATCGGACTCTATAAAGCCAAAGGTGGGGAGCTGAGCCAAGAAAGAAATTCAGCAAGCTGTAACTCCAAGGAAGAGCATTCAAGAACCAAATTTCAGGTATAAAGCCTATCAACTAGAGGACGGGAGACCCCTCCTCCAAGCAGGAGGCCTGCCGCAGGCTATCTGTGAACAAGCAGGGAACAAAAGACCTGTCATTTTATCTCGCTGGAGAGAACCACTAAACCCAGGTGTCTTTCTCTAGGAAGGTCCCACTTATGAACCTAGACACCACCCTGCCAGGCATAAAATTAAACAGATATTTTCCCCCAAAAGTCCAGACTCCCACTCCACCCTTCCCCCTCACATGGTAGTCTGAAGTTCTGCCCCCTGCAGAGCACAGAATGTCCTGAACTGTGCATAGTATGGACTGCCAACCATCAGGACGGAATCTGTGACTAATGGGGAAAAAAGAGGGTGTAGAAAGAAAGGGACAGGGTGGTGCCTGTGGCTCAGTGAGTAGGGCGCCCGCCCCATATACCGAGGGTGGTGGGTTCAAACCCAACCCTGGCCGAACTGCAACCAAAAAAAATAGCCGGGCGTTGTGGCGTGCGCCTGTAGTCCCAGCTGCTCGGGAGGCTGAGGCAGAAGAATCGCAGAAGCCCAAGAGCTGGAGGTTGCTGTGGGTCCTGTGACATCACGGCACTCCACCAAGGGTGGTAAAGTGAGACTCTGTCTCTACAAAAAAAAAAAAAAAGAAAGAAAGAAAGGGACACTCGGCGGGAGGAGGAACAGTTCCCTGATTATGACTATGCCCAGCCAGTGTTGGTGTTGACCCTTGGTTTGGGCTGTGTCTGGTGGGATGGGGTGCAGAACCCCCGGCTCTGAGGCACCCACAGTGGGAGAGTGGTTCCCCATGTGGACTGAGTTCAGCAGGCAGGGCAGGTCCCCACCCACGGCTGGGCCTGCAAGCAGAGGCTTGCTAGGCATGGACTGAGACCTGAGAGCAAGGGCATGGTCCCCTGATTCCAACAGAACCCTTGAGCAGTGGTTTGCTGGGTGTGAACCAAGCCTGAGGGCTAGAGCATGGTCCCCTGTCTCCAGTAGGGTTGGTGAGCAGAGGCTTACCAGGTGAGGACTGAGACCTACGGGCAGGGTGTGGGGCCCTGACTCCAACAGAACCTGTGAACAGCAGCTTGCCAGACAGTGGACTGAGACTGGCAGGCGGGGAAGTGGTCCCCTAACTCCTACTGGTGTGGTAAGCATAGGCTAGCTGGGTATAGACTGAGACCAGTGGGCGGGAGTGTGGATCCCTGGCTCAAAATGAACCCCTCTCTGCTGAGCAGGGTTTGCACTGTCTGAGACAATTTAATTGGAATCTGTGTCTGGGACACACTTAGGGACATCCAGAGTTTGACCTTAGAAGTTCTGCAGGAGAAAGAAACTGAAGGGTGGAGGCTAGGCACCACAGCTATTTGTATCTCTTCACAGTTGAGATTTAAACCTAATACTGTGGCTTATTAGGATAGGGTAGAGGTTGGCTAATATCAAAACAGAGCTAGCTTGAGCTATCTCATCAAGTAGGTCCTCAGAGTCTCCAGCCAAAACTCTGAAAGGGGCCTTTGTAAGGCTATAGGAGATAACCCACAATTACAAAGCCTAGTGCTTTGGTAAGGGGCTATCTCTACTACCAGGGAATCCCAGTTCAATCTCACCCTACCAATTCTTATAACTAAACGGTGGAAAATAAACATGGTGCGGACCCAACAGAAGAACTCTGGCAACATGAATAACCAGAAAATAGATCAATAGATCTCCCCCAATGACAAAGGAGATACAACTGAAGATGCCACGCATAGACAAATGGCAGCAATGTCAGAAATCGAATTCAGAATATGGATTACAAATAAGTTAAATAGAATGGAAGAAAAGATAGAAATAGAAATCCAAAGTGCAGTTTCAAAGTTGTCTCAAGAAATTAATGAATTCAAAGCCCAAGTCACCAAAGATATGGACATAATGAAACAAGAGATAGCAGAGCTTAAGGAAATGAAAGTTAGTTGAGGAACTCCAAAATACAGTAGAATCCCTCAGTGATAGAGTTGATCTCTGAAACAGAAGACAAAGCTTTTAAACATTCCCAACACTCAAAGAAGCAGACAAATGGAGAGCAAAAACTGATCATTCCCTGAGAGAGTTGGGATCACTCCAAAAGATCAAATATTTGTCATATAGGAATTCCTGAAGGACAGGAGGATGGTCCTAAAGGTACAGATGCTCTACACCAAGAGATTTTGGACAATTTCCCAAGCATTGCAAGAGATACAGAACTTCAGATAGCAGACAGATTCAGAACCCCAACAAGACTCAGTCCAAATAAAGCATCTCCTAGACACATTGTGATTAACTTTTCCAAGGTTAAGACAAAGGAGAAAATTCTGCAAGCAGCCAGAGGGAAGAAAAACATCACCTACAAAGGGAGAAATATCAGAATGACTGCAGATCTCTCAGCCAAAATGTTTCAAGCCTGAAGAAGATGGTCATTGACCTTCAGTCTCCTAAAACAAAACAACTTCCAGCCCAGGATCTTGTATCCAGCTAAACTGAATTTCATTTGTGATGGAGAAATCAAATACTTTAATGACATAGACATGTTGAAGAAATTTACCATAACTAAACCAGCTTTCCAGGATATTCCCAGACCCATCCCCTACAACAACCAGTGCAATGCTCTACTTCCAAAGTAAACTCATCCAGAAAATTTTGAATAAAACCCAACTTCCACAGTGGTAAAAGGATTAAAAATGTCCACTGGACATCTGAAAATTATGACACCCAAAACACAACCAGGCTTATCAATTCTCTTAATTAATGTGAATGTTTTAAATTATCCTCTAAAGAGGCACAGGTTGGATAACTGGATACATAAACTCAGACCAGATATCTGCTGCATACAAGAATCTCATCTTAACTTAAAGGATAAAAATAGACTTGGGTAAAGGGATGAACATCTATAATACAGGCAAATGGAAATC
>CAUYPK010063453.1:0-25141 GCA_963574355.1 Loris lydekkerianus
AGCTGGAACATATTCTCCTTAGCAAAGTATCCCGGGAATGGAAGAAAAAGTATCCAATGTACTCAGCCCTACTATGAAGCTAAACTATAGCTTTCACATGAAGGCTATAACCCAACTATACCACAAGACTATGGGGAAAGGGCCAAGGAAGGGGAAGGGAGGGGGGAGTTTTGGGTGGAGGGAGGGTGATAGGTTGGGCCACATCTATGGTGCATATTTTTATCTATAATAAAAAAAAATAATAAAAATAAAAATAAATAAAAAAATTAAAAAAAAGAAAAAAGAAAGCAGGCTTTCTCTGCCCTCAACTCAATTCCTAGTACCTAGCATACTGCCTAGCACATAGTATGCTCTCTATAAGAACTTGGGGGGGGGGGAAGAACTTGGGGGAAAAAAATGAAGATTTCATGCTTTTCTATCCTGCTAACTTAGCCAGCCACAACCACTGTCCTATATGCAGACAATAGAGGGACTTGGCTGAACATGCACAAACATTATGAAGACTATGAATATAAATACTCCATTAGATTCAACTAGGCATTGGCCCCATATTCTGAGTTGCAGACCCCTTGTAGATCAGCTTTCTAGCAAACCATACTGTGTCAAAGTATTTATCTATGAGAAAAAAATGACTATAGTAAAATGATTTCGATTTGAGAGCATTCCATTCCCAAAGGGAATTTAAACAAAAAGTTCTCAGTTGTATAAAACAGGGGCTTTCTGGTAGAGAATCCCACTGCTCTGAAATCTCAGGCCCACAGATGGGTGGGGCTGTTTCACTAAATTTGTTTCAGCTGCTTATAGAAACAGACGTGGGAAGAAGAGAGCGGCTGCTTGCACACCAGCCCTGGCTCTGTAGTATTAATATCTGCCAGGTCAGGCTTTTGTTTGGATTTTGTTTTACTCTGGGGGGCTGGAGAGGTAGGCAGGCAGCAGGAGAGTCTTCACAGCTGCATGGCTTCCGAGCTGCAGTTTCCCACCTTTCTCCCAGAACATTACCTGTGCCCACTGAGCACTGACCACTGTTCTGGGCCTTTGTCTACAATCACACCCTGACACCTTTGGCATCTGACTTTCTCCCATTCCAAAAAGAGGACTGAGGGGAGAGGAAAGGAAGAGAGGATTCAACCTGTTTGTTTTCTTTGGGGCACAAGTTTGGGTGCTAAGAAACCAGAGCCTTTGCCCCTAGCCCCCATCAAGACCCCCTACTCAATCCTGCACACCCACCACTCTCAATGACTCTACTTGAATTTTAGTACTTATTAGATATGAAAACCAGGCCTTTAAAACCCTGTCTTCTCCTCAGCCTCCCCAAAGCACTGAACACAGTCTCCTTGGTCCCTCGATCCCTGATACCTAAACAATCTCTTCTCTCATCCTTACCACCACCACATAACTAGAAAAAAGATTTGAAACTGCCATGTTGCTTTTTTTAAACCTGTGTTTTGCCAAATTTGAAGTGCCTTATAGGGCACAGGTTAATTACCTCCCACAGACATGGGGGAAACTGAGGCACAGGAAGGGGAGGTGGTGGCAGGCAAGCTGCACCCGCCTGTAAGTAAAAATAACTTAATGCTTGCTGTGAGCAGTGAGATGAATGCCTAGTCCTTGGCTGTGGCTCATTGGGTCCCAGCTGAATTCAAAAGACTAGGGAAAGGCAGGGCTAGGTGTGTGGGGGCTTCTGCTGGGGGGGCTGTCACAGAGTGCAGACGAAGGAGGCACACATGAGGAAGCTAAGAAATCTGCTAGGCTGGAGACCTGAGCAATTACATGAAGATAGGGGAAGTACCTTGCACCATGCCCAGCCCACAAAAACCCAAATGCCAGTTTGCTTCCTGGACTGGGTCACCAAGGAAAACAGGGAAAGCGGTTATCTGTCTTGTCCACTCTCTAGCCCTGAAGAGAAAGACTAACAGGGGCAGTGGGAGGGAGGGTGGCCTGGGCCAGAAGCTAGAGAGAGGCCCAATAGGAAGATCCTCCTAGGGGTTCTTGCTCCAAACCGGGGGGTGGAGGGTCATCTTCAGGATAGATCAAGGGTATTGCACTTACTAGTAAACTGTAAAGTGCCCACAAGTAAACGAAGGTACTTACTTTGGAAATGTTCTCCACTACTCCCTAGCAAGGCTGTGGGTGCAGCAGACCCCACACTGGGGAGCTGTTCCTTTGAGGGGTGGGGAGAGGATGTGTCTTCGCCACAGCCCTGTGACTTCTTTAGCAGAGCTTCTCCCGCCAACTGCACCCTCCACGGCAGGGAGACAGTGGGCCCCCAAACCAGGGCCTGCCCTTGTCTGACCAAAGGCAACCAGATCTGCTGCAGCTGCTGGGTGAGAGAATGAGCTCTCCCAGAGACCAGTGAAGCAGCTGGAAAAAGATTCCTGCCAGCCCGGGGGTGTAAATATTTATACAACATTGTGCGTGGGAAGAGGGAAGGCAGAGGGAGGTGGCAAGAATGAGGAGGCGCTGACACAGACAGATTGAAGGAGGCTACACTTTGGGCTCAGCTAGGAGCAAGGCAGCTCAGGCTGGAAGGGGCAAGAAGCTGCTGGGATCCCAATCCCCTCCTCAATTCCTGTATCAAAGACGTCAGGTCCTTGCCCCCAGCTCTCCTGCCAGAGTTGAGGGTAGCAACTTAGAAGAAAGTTCATCATCCATCCCCTAATTGTTCCCTCCGTTGAGTATAGTCCTCTATCTAGGGAAGGGGGCTCGGCCTTCAATCAGAGATAAACCAAGTCCATAGGGCCTAGGAATAAGGGTCTGGGTGCTCCTGAACCTTGTGGTTTTAGGGTTTTAAAGGATGCTGGACCCCAAGTGTTGGATTCTAGAGCTGAAGGCTTAGAAAATATAAACAAAATATAAAGTGCAAGCAAAGATTTCTCTCAAGCCTTTATGTAATCAACAGTTCCTTCCTAACGTGGCAGGGACACTGTGCATTGATGAAAAAGATGGTGATGAACAGATGGAACCTAGAGAGAGAGAATAAGGTATGCTGGTGGCAATGGCCCTTGATGGCACTTGCCAGAGCACGTGGCCACTGTGCTCACTGTTCCCAGACCACAGGGCCTGGGAACATACAGGACAGTACGATGGGTGTCTCCCTGGTGCTCCTGGGTCCTCGCCACTCCAGGATGCAGCATGGCTCCAGGGTGCCTGGGCTGAACACACCCCTCAGCTGGGCCCGCTGAGGACTCAGCCAGGGCCCAACAGCATCGATGCCTCAAGTTGGGAAGCACGCCTGAGCTGGTGGGGACAGCCAGATGGACTCCAGTTGATTTGCCTTAGACAGCTGGGGAGCAGGGCCCAGGATGCTTTTTCCCTCCCCCACCGTCCCAGACAAGGAAGGGTACAGTTGCAACTTCTAGGATTTCTCTGCTACCATGCCTATCAAGAACTACCACCTGCCTCCATCAGTTCCAGGGCTGACCCTCAGGACCTCCCACAGGTAAGGTTTGTGTTATTCCCCAGTGGCCAACAGCCTTTAAGACACAATTATCAGCCTCTTCTAGCATTCTCATTGCACTCTCAAAATGCCCACTGGCCAAGGGTTGGGGCATTGGGAAGACCCCAAGTGGACCCCCAAAACTGCCTCTGTTTGCCCAGTTCCAGATGCCCAGGCCATGGAGTAAGGGTCAAAGGATACCCAAACTCTCCCAAGAGGCACTCCTATGCTGCACGCTTTTCACCCATAGAGATCTGCAAGGACATATTCCCAGTGGGTGCACCTCTCCTGAGCTCAATCTCCTGGTTGAACCTGGTTAATCCTGCCACCCATAACCCATAGGACCGATTCCACTGCCTCCCTGAGCATGGGGCCCAGGCCCACACCCTGTGGAGGAAACACCATCTGCCCCCAACCCTCCAGCCCAGGCCTGGCAAACAACCTCAACCCTCACAGGGGGAGAGCAGTACTGTCCCCAGTCCCCTCCCCAGAAAGACACCAGGGCGGAGGAGAACCTCCAGGCACCCACGACCTCTTCTGCTGCATGGCTCTGCCTGCCGGCTGTAGGCTCCTCCTTGCCAGCACTGCTTAACCAGATGAACGAGAATAAAAGCCATGTGGCCCAGGGAAAGCTTTGGCGAAAAAGCTGAAGCTGAAGGGGGAAAAAAAATTTTTTTTTAAACTCTTAAGAAATTGGAGAGGAAGGAAATTCAAAAAACAGAGAAAATAAATCATTTGGGAATCCAGATGTAAAACAAGGCAGGCCAAAAGAAAAGAAAAATTATTTTAAGAAGGGAATGAAGTGGGGAGGGGAACTGAGAATGATAAAAAAGCGGGGGAGCAGTTATAAATATTCTGAAAAGAGGGAAGAATGTAAAAGCAAACACCACCAGAAGAAAGAGGCCCAGGAGAGAAAAGGAGGCAGCAGTGAATCTAAAACAACTGCTGTGTTCCTCAACCAAATACACCCCCTCACGTTCTGGGTGGCTACATCTGAGTCTGAAATCTTGTTTGTGGATTTCAGGCTCTTCCAAACACAGAGTGAGGACAGTCCTAGAAAAGCAAGTGTTCCTTCTTGCCCTTATTTTTCCCACCATTCTCCCAGCTTGCCCCCACTGTTAGTCCTTTTGCAGAGGAAAGGCTGGTCTTCCCAGGGTAAGGCTGAAACCCCATCCAGTTCACCCATAGCATGGTGGCCTCCATCACCGTGCCCTGTACAGGGCTCACCAGAGAATCTGAGCAGGAGTCCTGTGCCAGAAGTATTGGGTATGAGCAGAGCTGTGAGGTCAGCTTTGCATCTTCTAGGCCAGTGGTTCTCAACTTTCCTAATGCCACAACCCCTTTAATACAGTTCCTCATGTTGTGGACCCACAACCATAAAATTATTTTTGTTGCTACTTCATAACTGTAATTTTGCTACTGTTACAAATTGTAATGTAAATATCTGATATGCAGGATGTATTTTCATTGTTACAAAGGGGTCACGACCCACAGGTTGAGAACTGCTGTTCTGGGGAGAGGTCTGTCTTCAATACCTCTTCTTGGAGAAGGGTACTCTAAGCTGCAGACACACCGCACCTGGAGAAGTAGAGCTTCACGGTGGATTGACCTATCTTGACACTAAGCCAGAGAAATCCCAGAAAATGCAAATTTTAAAAACAACTTCGATGATTTGTATTAATTTCCAGGAGTTCCCAACGGGCCTAAAGATAGCCATAGCTTTTTCTTTACCATGGTTGGCAAACAGCTTCTTAACGTTTACTCTCAATGACCTGTATCCATAAACCCATGAAAGCACAGGAGATCTGTGGCTTCTTTCAGCCTTCTGTTGTCTCTTGCTTTTCTGTGCATCTGTAACTCCTTCTCCATGTAAGCTTTGGTTTTTCCAATTCCCTTACTTAAGCAAACCCACCCCTACCCACTCTTACATTTAAAGGGCAGCAGAAACTTGGAGAAAGCTGAAGCAAACCAAGGCAAAATTGAGAAGCAAAGAAAGGGAAAATGTGAGAATTGAGTTGAGAGCCCACCTTTGGAAGGTGTAGTCATCCTCAGTCAGCAAGGCAGGGTCCTGACAGAAAGGCTGATCACCAGGCCCCCTTACACTGCTGCTCAACTGGGACAAAGAAAACAGTGTCATGCTAGTCTCTTGCCCTCCAGGAATTGTAAGTGCTTGACCCTGATTCTGTACATTCTGAAAGTCATATTCTCTTCTATTAAAAACTGAGAAGTGTGGCTCGGCACCTGTAGCACAGTGGTTACAGTGCCAGCCACATACACTGAAGTTGGTGGGTTCGAACCCGGCCTGGGCCAGCTAAACACCAATGACAACTGCAACAAAAAAATACCTGGGCATTGTGGCAGGCAGCACTCTACTGAGGGCGATATAGTGAGACTCTGTCTCAAAAAAAGAAACAACACCCCCCCCAAAAAAAACAAACAAACAAAAAAAAAAACTGAGAGGTAGCCAGGCACAGTGGCTCATACCTGTAATCCTAGCAGTCTGGGAAGCAAAGGTAGGAGGATCGCTTGAGCTCAGAAGTTCAAGACCAGCCTGAACAAGAGCATGATCTTGTCTCTACCAAAAAAAAGAGAAAGGGAATGTAGCCAAGTGTGGTGTCACATGCCCATAGTCCCAGCTAGTCAGAAGGCCGAGGCAGGCAGATGGCCTGAGCCCAGGAGTTTGAGGCTTCAGTGAGTTAGTTATGACGACACCACTGCACTCTAGCTGGGGAAAACAGAGTGAGATTCTGTCTCCAAAAAAAAAAATCAAAAACAAACAAAAAACCTGAGAGGTGACAAAAAGTGCAGAAGGGTGAATGTCTACGTTGTGGCCTTAAACACTCAGCTAAGTTTCTTCCTCTCCCTCCTAAACTTCAAACCCGTCAGTCATATAATCTATGACTCAAACTATTATTTAACCATGAAAAAGAAAAACCAGGAAATTAGAGGCTGAATGACCTAAAATGTATTCCATTCAACTGAGCTAATCTCCTGATAAGGGTGTGTATGATAGTTAAGTCATGCTCTATCTGTTCTGGAAGATGTGAACATTGCAGGAAATATGATGGTGACTGCAGATCCCAACTTGTTGAGATTTATTCTCAGAAGGAGAAGTGCCTGGTCCTGGACCAAGCTGCCTAGCCGTTTGTTATAGGCATCTCAGCAGTCAGGAACTGGCATGTTGCAACGGAGACCATGAACTCCATGTGCAGGCTGACCAGGTGCAGATTCTGGCATTGCCACCTCCGAGGCAAGCTAGGGACTCACCTGCCTCCCATAGTCCCCTCCTCTGTGAAATGACAGTAAAAACAATACCCATTTCCTGGGGTTGCTGTGAGGACAGATGAGTAAAGCACTTGGCAAACTCTTTATGAGAATAATGCCCCCAAGAAAGGAAACCAGTCAAGGTTTGTTGTATGTTAAGCAGTCATTGGCAGGCTCAAGAAGAATCTGGAGGCCTCACAAAGTGGGATTCCATAGAGTCACTGGAGCACAGTCAAGTATCCCAAGCAAGAGAGAGGAGAGGGTCCCAGAGGAGGCCTAGGCAGCTGGCGGGTGGAGCGCTGGCCAGAAAAAGCCAGGGACAGGCGCTCGCAGCCAGGACATCTCTGTGGGTGGGAGGACACAGGGGGCTGATCTCGTCTCCCTGAATTAGCTCAACACAGCTACATCCCCACCCTTGGATGTGTTTATCCTTACGTGAAATTGAGCACATACTGAGCAAGCACCCACTACATGCAAGTGCTGGCTGGACAGTGAGCTGCAGCAGGAGTAGACTTCTCAAGTCCTTGCCTTCAGAAGCCTAATAACTGGGTGTTTCTGCCCAAACTCAGAAATCTGTCCTTTTATGAGCTGGATTGTGAGGATATGACCAAATGCTGAGAAATTCTTATTTGGAGGCTATTTTTTTTTCCTTGAGTAAGTAAAAAAGCCTAAGAGTTTTTAAAGATATTTTGGAGATTTGAATACCAATTAAATCTTAGTAATTTTGGGGGGGGGGTTGATTTTCATATGAAATAATTATGGTGGCAAAGTTTAATAACATTTTTTAGAGATACATATTGAAATACTGACAGATAAAGTGATATGAGCTGATATAGAGAATTTACTTCAAAATTGTCAAGGTGGGAGGTGGACATGGTCGTGATGAACAAGTTTGGCTGTGAGCTGGTAATGTTGAGGCTGGTATATGGGGGTTCATCATACTACTCTGTTTCCTTCTGCTTGAAACATAATAAAATGTTTTCAGTTCACAAAGGCTGAAAAAAATTTTAACTCTTGTCTTCTTGGTTCTTACAGCACAATATTTATTTCCTAAAGACACACTCTCGGACAAGAGATGAGGCTATGGAAAGATATGTCAGTGGCCTGGGAGGCTGGAGGACAGACAGATGACTCCTACACAGGGTGAGGAAGTGCCTTCAACAGCCCTCTCCACTTTCGTGTGAGGAGCCTGCCCTCAGGACCTCTTGGGCTGGGAAAAAACATTCAGAGGGACTGATGTCCATTTTCATATCACTTTTAAGCTCAGTGAGCATTATTTTAAAACTACTTTCAGGCCCGGCGCAGTGGCTCAACCTGTAATCCCGGCACTCTGGGAGGCTGAGGCAAGTGGATTGCTTGATCTCAGGAGTTCAACATCAACCTGAGCAAGAATGAAACCCTGTCTGTACTAAAAAAATAGAAAAATTAGCCAAGTATGGTGGCAGGTGCCTGTAGTCCCAACTACTGGGGCGGCTGAGACAAGAGGATTGCTTGAGCCCAAGAATTTGAGGTTACTGTGCGGTATGATAACACCACAGCACTCTACCCAGAGCAACAAAGTGAGACTCTGTCTCAAATAAATAAATATGTAAATAAATTAAATTGGTCTCAATGTATTTTAAACCACAATGAAGTTTTTCTCAGCAGAAAGCCATTGTAAGAGAACAGGTAAGTAACTCAACCTTTCCAACCTCACTTTCCTCCACTGGATAGTGGGGATAATCACATATCGCCTATTTCCTAGAGTGTGAGGGAAAATGAGGTCAATGTGTGTCAAGTACCTGGCGTTAGTAACAACTGTGAAAGGATGGATGGGTCTGGTATGAGGTTGTTTGCAAATGCCTTGGTTAGCCTGTGAAGACTACTGTAGAACCACCCTATCATGTGTGTAACATTTGAATTATAGATATTTTTCTTATTTAAACTAAATAAAAATCAAGGCACACAGTACTCTGATAGCTCTTTGGGCCTCAGCTCCTTCCTGTGTCAGAGAAGCGACAGCCGTCCTTTTCCTTCCCCAGAGGAACTGCCAACATGCTCCGGGAAGAACAAGCCATTTGGGATGGACTCTCCATAGCTTTCTCTCCAGTTCAAGAATGAGTTGGAAAATGCGGAGGAACCAACTGGGCTGTGGCTTTGAAAAGCAAATGCATTCTGAGAAAATAGACCCATAGTAGATCAACTCATTCCCAAAGACAAGGGTTCAGAGTACTGTAGACAGACAGCAGGCCCTGCATTTAGCAACCAAAGAAAGTTGACCTCCAGACCCCGGGGGGCAACTTGGCCCAGAGGACCTATGGCAAAATGGCTGGCAAGAGATACACCAAGAACCAATCTCTGTACCTGTGGCAGACAGAGGAAGGAATCCCAGGAGAGGCAATGGCCTACAAGACCACCTAAATCTTTGCCCCTTGCCACAGGTTACTGGGTGAGTGACTTTCTGCTGAAAGAGCTTCAGCCAAAAGAAGGTGTTTGTGATCTCTCTTGAGAGATCCACAGGTGACAACATTGGAGGGCATAAGATAATGAAAGCAACAGGTAACCAGGCCACTGATAGCAGCCACACCAGCGCTTTGTGTTCCTGGCCTTAAATCCTGCCAACTGATGAAGGATGAAAAGATTCTAACCTTACTCCACCTCCACACTTTTTCTTGACATCACTATCCACAGAACCTGGAGGGGAATGATGGAAGGGCCATAACGGCACCACCTGCTAAGTACCTCTTCTCTAGGAGGAAACAGAAAGGGAGGAGGAGAGCCCAAGACAAAAAATGTTCTCAGAAAATCCTTGGGCCTTGAGACCTTTGCAATGCAGTCATGAGATTATCCTAAGCTTCCAAGAGACCCTTGGCTCCAGAGGAGAAAGCAATTTCTGGCTGTGAGACCTTGAGTACAGGGACTAAGGGTACAGGCTTTGGAGCCAGAAGGTCTTGGTTCAAATCCCAGCTCTGCTATTTATTAGCTCTGTAACATTGGACAAGGTACTTAACCCCTGTTTCCTCCTCTGTAAAACAAGGATAACAATATCACTAGAGGGTAGAGTTGTTACTTAGAACAGTAGAATGTTCTCAATAAATATAGCAAAGGTTCTTCCTCAGCCCAACGGAATGTGCTACTACTGACCCCATGGGGTTCTGGAAGATATCAACATGCACAACTTGGGAAGGCATCTGAAGGAAATAGAAAGTTGTCACACAAAGTAGCCGAGAGACATACACAAAGTACTGCTCCAACACAGACCAGAAACCCCAAAGATTCGTGCCTCTTTCTGTCAGGATGCAGCTCCTGGAGACCACCAGGCTATGGAGGCTGTATGGAGTCTGGAATGGGATGGGCTTACCCAGGTTTCCCCTCCAGAGGAATGGAGAAGGGAACACTTTGGGCTTTGTGTGGGAACAAGCAGGAACATCACTCAAATCCAAGCTGGCTGCCTTGAGAAAGAAGACCCACAAAGGAATCCAGAGAAGAGCTGCCCCTCACTGGGGCCAGGCCAGCCACAGAGGAGGCGTGAGGAGCCCACCTCAGGCTTCAGAGCAAGATTGGACATCCCAGGGGTGGGGAGGAAAGGGTTAAGCCAGCTCTGTGCTGCAGAGCTCAACAGCTATAAACAGTGAGCCCAGGGAGGGAGGGAGCTGACACAGGATGTGGCCAGGGCTCTAGCTGTCTGATTATTAACTTCACTTTTATTTGGAGGGGGATTCGATTCTCTGTTTTACTTCCCATCAAGGAAGTGAAAGCCCAGGTCTCACAGGGGCCTGGTTTCAAATTGTTTTGTCACAGCTCATTTATTTTTCCTTTTAAATAAATAAACAAAACCACCTCTTTGTTTTCCCCTTAATGAGCATTCAGCGAATCATCTGTGGGTGAGGCATAAAAGGGGTTTTCTGGAGTCCTTCGTGGGAGAACTTTTGTCTTACTTTTTTAAAAAGAAAAAGAAAGGATCTCTCCTTTGGCTTCAGCCTTCTTCTCTAAGGTTCTTAAGGCACTTTCTATTCTGCCTCCTTGTGAGATCTCAACCTAGACTGGCCAGGAGTCTGAAAGCATGACCTCAAGCCCAGCCAAGCCTCCCTGGCTCCCTCACTGGTCGGTGGAGCCTGCCCTGTTAACTGCCATCCCATGTCACAGGCTCAGGCCCCTCACCCCAGGCCCCACACAGGAGGCAACGAACACCAGACTCAGTGGCTAGTCTTCTTGGTTGGGCTCAGACCCGTGGTTTTTGTTCCTATGGCCCCTTGATATTTCCACTAAAAATAACTTAAAGCAATTAAACACACAAAAGGATTCCATTACAGGGCTTAAGAAAACACCATTACACATTCCTTTGCCTGGTTCAAAACGTTTGGGAACTTTATTTCCAACACCAAAATCCAGATCAGAACCCATTCAATAATTTCATGCCCCTCCCCTTGCAACAACCCTTTCCTGAACGACCTATATCGGGTCACAAAGACAAATACCACAATGGCCTCTATCGCTATGGGTGCTCACAAGTCAGCAGGGGAGGCTGCAGCCACCAAGACAGTAAGAAAACACAGGAGGATGGGCAGAGGGAAGAGACAGATTATCTTGCAAACAAAATGGAAGGGGAAAAATTGAGGAAGGCTTCCTTGTAGAGGACCTTGAGGGGCTGATGACATTAAAAAAGAAAAGATGTTCTAATCTACAACCCGAAAAACACCCAATGACCAACAATATCCATTAGGACATGGTGGGCTTTTCAGATGGCATTTACAGTCCACATAGCGGAGAGGGTCTGAGATGAGTCAGCCAGAGTGTCCAAACCAGGCTGTGGCCGGTCCTTGACCTCTGGCTTGGAGACGGTGTGACCGGTGAGGGAGTTGCACAAGCGTTTTGAGCAACAAGATAGACTCCTCGTCTTGGACCCTGACACGCTGCCTGACAAGAACCTGAGACCCTGTAACCCACTTTTTAACCGCCTTTGAGTTCACACTCTTTGAATATGAGGCAAAAAGAAAGAAGGTGACTGGAACAAATCCAGTTCACTCACAAAAGCTCAGGCCCTGCCCTCCTAATGGTTAATGGCATGGCATTTCCAAACACCCCCGGGAAGCTGCCAGGGTCTAAGGTTTTCCTGACGTTCTTAGAAAACGCTCTACATTCCCGGGCATTTCGGTGGCCACCCCCTCGGTGGCCGGCGCGGGGCCGCCGCCCTTCACCCCTGGGGGGCAGCCGAGGCCCGGCGGCCCCACGCTGTCCCCCCTGCGCGCCCTGCGGCTCCCCGCAGGCCTGAGAACCTTCCAGACTCGCCCCCAGGCTCGGCCTGCGCGCGGAGAGGCAGCGAGGCGGCCCCGCGGCCCACCTGGAGAGACCGGCGCCGTGCTGCTCGGCGGCTGTGTCCCCTCCTCTTCCCTGAGCGTCCGGGGCCGTGAGCCGGGGCGGGAGGCTGCCGCGTGGGACCGCTTTCCCTATTTCCTTACTCCTGGCCCAGGGCGCCGCCGCTCGTCCTTCCGGCCTGGCCTCTTCTCACGGCGACGTGGTCACACTGCCCTCCAGTGGCCAGCTGCCAGAACAGCACGCGTGGGCCCAGCGTCGGCACTTGGCTCCTTGGCTGCTGGTCCTGGTTCCTCTTAGAAGCCGCCAAAGCTGCCCTTTAGCTGCGAGGCACACTGACCCAACAGCAGGACATTTGCCTCCTTCAGTGGTCGTCAGACTTCAGTGTGCACGGGACTCTCTCCCGTGGACGGTTCCTTCAAAATTGCATTGCTTATTTCCAAAATCCCCAGGAGATACTAAAGCTGTTAGTCCACTGATCCTGGAACACACTTATAGAACCACTGGCCCAGTCAGTTCACCTTTTCTGTCCTTGGGGAGTCTGTCATTCACTCAGTCGTGATCAACTGTCCTGCTAGACAGGGAGGACAGGAAATGGCCATGACAAAGTTCCCACCCTTGCAGAGCTTTGTCTAATGCAGGAGACAGACTTGTTCAAACAAATAATCTCATAAATACATATAAGATTCCATTTGAAAGGTTTTCAATTTCCTATAAAAGAAAAGAGTAAGATTTTCAAAGAACCTTATGAATGGAGAACTAATTTAGATCTGGGAGGGGAAGGCTGTCAGGGCAGGCCTCTCTCAGGAAACCCTTAGCTGAGGCCAGGGAAGGAGGGAAGGGTTACCAAGGAGAGTGGGGAAGTGGCTGGAGGGGCAGGTTGGAGGGGCAGGCAGAGGCCTGAATGCTAAGATCTTAGCCACCTCCAAGGGGCACGTGGCTCAGTGCCCATAGCTCAGTGGTTACAGCCCTAGCCACATACACCAAGGCTGGCAGGTTTGAACCTGACCCAGGCTGCTAAACAACAATGATGACAACAACAAAATAGCTGGGCTTTGTGTTGGGCACCTGTAGTCCTAGCTACTTGGGAGGTTGAAGCAAGAAAACTGCTTAAAACCAAGAGTTTGAGGTTGCTGTGAGCTGTGATGCCATGGCACTCTACCGAGGGGGACAAAGAGAGACTCTGGATCAAAAAAAAAAGAAGAATGATGCCCACGTCCAGGATCCCCAGCCACACACCCATGCCCGCAGACTTCTCTCTGTCTGAGCAGACCCCTTATAGCCTGAAGGAGAGCACATTCAATGGAACCAGGCTTGCCAAGCAACGGTGAGAAGTCACAGTGTTATCATCTACCATCCGGGCATTCCACACCTCATCTCCTCCCTACTGTAGGTCCAGGGTCCAGCCATTTCTCCAATGAGCAATTTTAAGCACTGGGGTCGGTATAAGGACACGTAAGGCATGCCACACAGGGGCAAGCCTGCCCTGGGATGAACCATCTCCACCCCAGTCTCAGTGTCCAGCCTGCTATATGCAACCCCACCCCACCCAAACATCCCTGCGACCACTCTTGGGGGTGGCCCAGGCTGGCAAACAGCAGCAGGAGTCCTAGTGTGAGATGCTGAGATAGCTGGCCACCTCGATGGAAGGAGGCGGACGAGCACCTGCACCGCCTCCTCATCCCTCACGTCCTGCCACCTCGCGTGGTCCCTGCCCTCCCCAGCATTCTCAGCGGAAAAATGGGGCGTGGGGGTGAATTGTATTAGATGCTCTGTTGGAGAGTTGGACAAGAAGACCACCCTAACCCTGTGACCCTACAACTCCAGTATTGTGCAAAGTAAAAGAGTAATAGGCTCCAGATGAGGGAGAAAGGGACGAGCAGCTGGAAAACTATCTGTAGCTTTAGAGTCAAACCAATACAACTCTGCTTCTGACCCTTTGTGTGATCGCCGGCAGGTGGCTTAACCTCTCTGGGCATCAGTTTTCTCATCTGAGAAGTGGGAATAGTACCTACCTCATCAGGTTGTTCTGAAGACTAGTAATAGCCACCCCTTATCAAGTGCTTAACCTGTGCCAGGCACCACGCTGCAGGCTTCTCATACTTCGTGAGATATCATGTGCAGAAGTGCAGGCCCCTGGCAGCAGGAGTAAGTCTATGCAACAGGAGCCATGGTTATTTCACAATAGCTCTGCACACATGTGTTTGCACACGTACACTGAATAGGCAGGACTTTAGAAGCCCTTGGCACATGATAAGCACTCCATAAATGGTGGCCTTCATTATTAGCCAGAGCTAATGGGAGCCTTGCGAGAGGTCCTGTGGCGAAGAGAAACGTGGAGGGCTAGGTGGCCTAAAATGATGGTTCACCTCCTTCTCCCCAAGTAGGCTCATCCTCTGCCTAGCTAGCCAGTTCCCAGGTAGGACATCAGCTCTTACTCACTCTTCCCAGATAGTAGCTAATTAGCCTCCCAGCAGCAAAGAGCTCCCCAGATGAAAGGTGCTCAAGGCGTGACCCCTATATTTATAGCCAAGGTTCCCTTGGGTGAGGAAGGCCTAGGAGTGGAGAGACAGGCCTGATCAGGGCCTCACCTTCTTTATGACAGAGGTTCTCAGGGAAGGGAGCTGGCTGGGGTGGCTGTGAGCCTGAGAAAGTGCTGGGGGAAGGGTGGGGGGCTGCAGAGGGCCTGGAGTGAGGGCCGGGGGTCTGAGGGGCAGAGTGAGTGCTCCAGGCCTCAAGCTGCCTCCCAGAGGAGGAGCACTGAGGCCAGGAGACAGTGGGGTTCTGCCACGGGGCTGCCAGGTCAAAACCCAGCTCCAGTATAGCCATTTCATGTCCTAGAGCCGCAGCTTCCTCATCAGCAAAATGGAAGTGATAATAGAGCTGACCTCGCAGCTGTTAACTGACAACACTTAGGCCCCGGAACCGCTGTGTAAGTAAGGAGGACTCCTGTACGTATTCATTCATCACATACTTCTTGAGCACCTGCTGCATGCCAGGCCCTGAGTGCTTGAAATACATTAATTAACAGCACAGATCAAGTATTTGCTTGATCTGATGTGGAAGATGGATGGCAGACACAGAACCAAGAGACACCAAAACATTACTGCCCGGCAGTGATCTGCTCAGTGGGACAGCAGGCAATAGGGACATAGTCAGAGGCAGAGGTAAAAGAGCAGGCACCGTGGGGGGATGGGGCAGGTTAAGAAGCAGCCAGGGCCTTAAGGGCTGCACAGCATAAGGGAGGCAGCCATGGCAGTCCCCTATGCCTCTGGCTAAGGGGTGTGCCCACCCTAGTCCACCCTCATATGCCCCTTGGCTCCTGAACCTGATTCCAGGAGAGAATGGACACCGCTGCAGGGCAGTGACAGCTTCTGTTCTCTGACATTCACTGGCAATTCCTCACCGAGCCAGGGCTGCATGGCTGTCTCCTCTGCCATTCCCCAGCCCGCTGGTAAGCTCATCAGTAATCCTGTGTTTTTATTGAGGTGAGGTTCACATAACATAAAATGAACAATTTAAAGTGAACAATTCAATGGGATTTACAGTGTGAAACTCCCACCTCTGCCTAGTTCCAAAATATCACCCTGAAAGTTGGTGATACCCGTTAAACAGTTGCTCTCTGTTCCCTCCTCACCCAGCCCCTGGAAACTACCAGACCAGTCTACCTCCTGTCCCTGTGGGTCTGCCACTTCTGGACGCTTCATACATCCAGACCGCTTAGTGTGTTTTTGAGGTTTATCAAAACATGTGACACCTCTCACATTGCATTTCTTTCTATGGCCACAAACTGTTCCGTTTTATGTGACACTCCCATTTTACAGATAAGGAGACAGATTTGAGACTTGCGGGGCGAGTGCACGCTGTGCAGATGTGGTGGTGCAAGCCTGCTCCCTAGGTGGCCCTGTTGGTTGTGCTACTACTTAGAGAGGCAGCTGCCACTGGGGGCCATGCTGGCTCCCTGGGTGGTGACCCAGCCTCTCCTGAGGTTCATTTCTCAGCCCAGGCCCACAGTGTGGGCTCTGCAGCCTCCCAAGCAAGGCCAGAGGTGGCGGTGGAGGCCAGCTCCTCAGAAGAATTTCAGCCCTGGCCAACCATGGGCCACGGAATCCTGGAATTTGAACTCTTTCTCACAACAGGGTTGTGAGGGCTGGAAGGTGCTCAGCCCTAGGGTCAGCTGCTGGGCAGGCCAGGTCGAGAGTGCTGTCCCTAGCCAGCTCCCATAGGCAGCGAGGCCATACCTGGCCAGCAAGTGGACCCAGTCAGCAAACACTATTCAGCACCCACTTGGCCTCCATGGAGCTAAGGTGAGCAACCCCAAAACAGAAAGTGGGGGCTAGGGCCGGGGGGGCCTCTTGCAGGGACTCCCCAGCCCGGGGAAAACAGGGCTGTCACGTCCAGAAGGCTACAGCAGGAGGGGCCCTGGCAACATCCAGCCTCAGTACAGGTGGAGGGCACAGGCAGCAGTGCACAGGACCCCAGAATCCCCCACCTGGGTCACTCACTCAATGTCCCCACCTGGGTCACTCACTCAATGTCCAGCTGTCTTTGCAAGACAAGGCTTGCAAAGTCTGTGTCCCTGCTCTGACCATGTGCCATATCATCGATCCAGTCAGTGCCAGTCACTCTGCTAGGCAACAAGGATATAAAGGTATTTTGTTGTTGTTGTTGTTTTAAGTCCCTGTTGTCTAGGAGCTTAAAACAGAGCAGTCTGAGAAGCAAACTAATAACGGCCACCTGGCCAGGGCCAAGGAGACCAGGGCTAGAGCCACAACCCAGGGACAGCTGCTGCTGGCGTGTGGGTGTGTGTGCTCACATGTGTCCCACAGCCGAGCTCACCTCTAGACCGTAACACACCCCTCCCTCCTGCTCCCACCTCACCCCCACCAAGGCAGGTCTATTTGGTAGGTCTGGATGAAAAGATAATGTTGGGGGCTTAGGGCTCCTTAACTGCCACCCCCCAACTGCACCCCCATCCAGAAAGGAGGGGACATCATCCAGCAAGGACATGACCACCTGTGAGGACTGACCGAGAGGAGGGGACGGGCAACGCACAGTCCCACAGGGCTGCATCGCATCATTTCAGGAGGAAGCTGAGGGTGCTATGCTGAGCTAAGTGGCCAGGGATTTACCCAGGCTGGCACAATGCTGCCAGCCCAAACCCATAAAATTTTACCAGTGACGTGGCCAAGGCCATAGGGCCATTGTGTGGAGAATCAGCTTTCTGGTCGGAGTCACTCCAAAGTCCACACTGGCTATTCTCCACATTCCCCCACCAAGATGAAGGGAGCCCACGGTGCTGCTCACGCACGGACCACACAGACAGAGAAAACCTCTCAACCCACAGCCCCCACCCCTTCCCCGGCTGACCCCTCAGCACAGCTTTTCTGCAGCCAACAGAATCCTGCCACAGGGAGACCCAGGAGGAGCTAGAGGAAACTGTCCATATTGGGTCCATGGAGGCAGGTGGTGGACGCGGTGGGGGGATAGGGGCTGATATGTCCTGACCTCCTGGAGCCTCAGATGGGAGAGGAAACAGCCTCCCAAGGAGGGGGGCTGCAATGCTCTAGGCCAGTCCCACCCTGCTACTGTTGTGGCAGAGAAGGGAGAGAGCAAACTGCATCTTGCTCCAAGTGTCTTGGTTGACCTCATACCACCCCAGCGTGCCCTGCAGGTAGAAGGAAGGGGGAAGGGGAGTGTGGGAAGGCAGGTGATTATCCTCCATTTCAGGGTGAATGTGGGGCCACCTGCCTGCGGAGCACAGCCTAGCTGAGAGGCTGGGATGGGCCCCTGCCTGTCCCAGGGGCAGGCCGGGGACAGATGGGGTGGCCTTGGGGCAACATCCCCAGTATAATCACCGTGACCAGGACATAACCGCTGAGGGGTAGGACCACAGCTCTGCTCTCTGGACTCTGGTTGGGGCACTTTCTATGCATCAGTCCTGGAGCCAATCTTTTTTTTTTTATTATTAAATCATAGCTGTGTACATTAGTGCAATCAAGGGGTACAATGTGCTGGTTTCATATACAATCTGAAATATTTTCATCAAACTGTTTAATATAGTCTTCATGGCATTTTCTTAGTTATTGTATGAAGACATTTGTATTCTGCATTTAGTAAGTTTCGCTTGTACCCACTGGAGCCAATCTTTATAACCTCCCTGGGAGGAAGGCACATGGAGTCCCCACTTTATAGATGAAGAAACTGAGACTGAGACATTTGAACAATGTGCCCATACCCATGTGGCCAGGAGAGTCAGGACTCACAGCTGGTCCCTCTGAATCCAAAGGCTTTGTCTCCACAGCCACATGAAGCTTCTCTGCTGGCTATGCCCAGTGCCAGGACTAACTCCCAAGTTGCATGGACCTTCCCTGGATGAAGAAGTGAGTGGGCGAGAGAGTAGCTGAGGGGACAAATTAGTGTATGAATGAGAAGATGAGGGGCTAAGTGAGTAGACAGGTGAGTAGGGAAGTGCATCCACTTCTCCCATTGTCCCCTGGGCAGACGACGGAGTGGACACATCAGGGAATAAGTGAATGGAGGAGCAGTGGACTAACAAGTGAGGGAATGGAGGAGTAGATGCACAAGTGAGTAGACAAGTAGATTAGTCAACAAAAGGCAGGGTGCATAAAGGGCCAGCTGGGATGTGGCTTCTGGGCAATTGTGTGGCCCACTGGGATGCTGGCTTGCCATGGAGAACATCTGCCCCCAGGTCTCCCTCCTTGGAAAGAAGCCTTCCAAAACTGAAATCCCCTTTTGGGGGACTTCCTCCCAGGGAGGTTATAAAGATTGGCTCCAGGACCGATGCCTGGGAAGTGCCCCAGCCAGAGTCCAGAGAGCAGAGCTGTGGTCCCACCCCTCAGTGGCCATGTCCTGGCCATGGTGACTGTACTGGGGTTGTTCCCTTCTGCCTGCTAGGCATACACACGCTCTGTGGCCCTGGGCTGGCCTGGTCAATCATCAACAGGCCTTTGGGAGCCCCATTGCCTAAGAGGAACCTGGGCCAGGTATCGACCTGCAGGAAGGAAAATAGGAGGAAAAGATCCATTGGCTCTGCCCAAGGTAGAGGTGAGGGTGGGTGACCAAGAGGCTGACCTGGCTGGGACAGTACTCCTGTGCACTGGCCTTTGGGCCCCAGAGGTCAGTGCCCAGGCCCTGTTTGCCTAAGGGGGTGGGTGCAAGGTTGAATGGAAGTGGCTCACCAAGGGGTCACTGCCATGGCTGGGGGCCCAAAGGCCCCACTTGGGATCTGCACTGGGGGTGCAGGGGCTGAACAGGATATGGGAGTGAGGGTAATACAGCAAAAAGAAGGGGAGAATGTGGCTGTGGCTTTATGTGGAGCCATGTACCTGGGTACCCCAGTGCTGGAGAGAGGGCCTTGAGGGTCTATGGGCCCAAAGTAAAAGCAATTGGGCCAAGGGCAATTCCGTGAGTTAAAGGGCACACACAGGAACTCCCCTTGTCCCCCAGCCAGGTCTCTGAGGAACCTGCAGCAACCAAGGGGGGATGCTGGCCAACACGGCTCTAGGACAGAGGGAGCAGGAAGTTATCCCAGAGCATTGTGCTTGGTCAGCCATAGCCCTCCCAGTGGCGTCATGTTGCCCCCACTCCCAGAGACGTCAGGATGTCATAAACCCAGAAAAGTAACAGAAGGCATGAAATTCCTCTCACAGAGGGTAGGGTGAACAGAAAACTGCTGTGCCTTGCATGAGCTGCCCATCCTGAAGGAAACCTTTAAGGAGACACACAGCACTGTCCTCCCTCAAATTTCTGCACCGAGCAGGGGCCAATGATGTCACCATCCTGTTATGAGATATTATTAGCCCCTAGCCCCAAATGGGACACTCTGGAGATACACTCCATCTGCAAAATGCCACAGAGCTTGGGTATGAGGTACAGCACCTGTGCTCAGCTTGGGTATGAGGTACAGCACCTGTGGGAGGGGGAATATGGCAGGACACCGTCCAGTCCAGCTCAGGCCCTGATGAGGAGGCGGCGCCCTCTGGTGGCCGTTCCTGGCCCAGGCTGGGTAGAGCCCCACTCCTCAAAGAGGAGCACAGCTGCAACCTCACACTGGATAACCAACCTGCAGTATCCTCAAAAGAACAAAAAAGGGAGAGAGAGAAGTGATAGACCTACATCGAAATGTCATTGTGAAGACTGCAGAACAACATATACAGCCCTCTTAGCATAGCTTTCTGCAAACTGGCAACTCAAACAAGGGGTGAAGTTGTTTTAATACTTAGAATGGCCCATGAGGTAGGTGTTATATTTCTAGTTTACAAATGAAAAGGGGGGGCTTGCTCAAGGGTAAACAGACAGTAATTGTCAGAATTTGGATTTCAGCCCAGCTGTGATACCAACTTGTGCTGGCTTTGAGGTTCTCCAATTTAACTGCTCAGATGTTAATAAGAGAGGCCATCTCTAGCCAGAGGAGTAGATTTTTCTTTCCTATATTCTGCTCCCAAGAAAGACTGCACTGTTGGAGAAATAGCAGGAAAATGGCTGTTTCACCTTTCCATGATAAAAAGGATCAATGATGAACGTCTCCTTATCTTCTAATACTTCACAAAGGACTTTCACCTGAGTTATCTCATTTGCATGTCATACCAACTCTGTGAGGGCGGAAGTGTTGACTACATATAACATGTAGCCCCCCAGCTAGCTGTCCTCTCAATGTCCAGGGCTACAACTACATAAGCCCCACCTACCCAACCCCAAGCCTCAGTGGGTTTATTTTTTTATATATTTTTTTAAATTTTTTGAGACAGCTATTCAGTCATTTGTATAGTATCATAGCTCACAGCAACCTCAAACTCTTGGGTTCAAGTGATCCTCCTGTCTTAGCCTCCAGAGTAGCCGGGATTACAGCCCCCCGCCCCCCATAAAGCCCACCTAGTTTTTCTATTTTAAGTAGAGATAGGGTCTTGCTTTGCTCAGTTTGGTCTCGACTTCTGAGCTCAGGCAATCCACCCACCTTGGCCTCCCAGAGTGCTAGAATTACAGGTGTGAGCCACCATACCCAGCCGCCTCAATAGGTTTAAAAAGATAACTATATTACAGAGTTAAAAATCAGTAACAAAAATATAACTGAAAAACAGGATACAGTTAAAAATCAATACCAAAACATAACTGGAAAATGCATAAATTTGTGAAAACTAAACAACACATTTTTAACCAATTGATCAAAGAAGAAATCACAAGGAAAATTAGAAAATACTTAGAGAAAAAAGAAAATGAAAAAAACACAGGGCACGTATGAGATACAACAAAGGCAGGGCTAAGGGGGAAATTTATAACTATAAATGTTTACATTAAAAAGCAAGAAAGATCTCTTAACTTTACAACTTAAGGAATTAAAAAAACAACCCAAATCTAGCAGAAAGAAGGAAATATGGATCAGAGCAGAGACAAATGAAAAGAAAAATTTTTTTTTTGGAGACAGAGTGTCATTTTGTTGCCCTCGGTAGAGTGCCGTGGCGTCACGGCAACAGCAACCTCCACCTCTTGGGTTTAGGTGATTCTCTTGCCTCAGCCTCCCGAGTAGTTAGGACCATAGGTGCCCGCCACAATGCCTGTGTATTTTTGTTGTTGTAGTTTGGCCGGGGCCGGGTTCAAACCTGCCACCCTCGGTATATGGGGCCGGTGCCCTACTCGCTAAGCCACGGCACTGCCCAGATAAATGAAATTGAGAATAGAAAAACAATAGAAAAAAAAATAATAAAACCAAAAGGTGGTTCTTTAAAATGATCAACAAAATTGACAAACCTATATAGCTGAATGAACTTGAAAAAAAGAGATTCAAATTACTAAAATCAGAAATGAAAATGGGAACATTACTACTGATTCAATAGAAATAAAAAGGATTATAAAAGTAGTATGAGACCAGGATCAATGGCTTATGCCTGTAATCCTAGCACTCTGGGAGGCTGAGGCCGGTGGATTACTGGAGCTCAGGCGGTCAAGACCAGCCCGAGCAAGAGTGAGACCCTGTCTCTATTAAAAATACAAAAACTACAGAGGACTTAGCTAACTCCTGCCAGGACTCCTGACCCCTAAAACTGAGAGATAATAAATCTGTGTTGTTTTAACCTGCTATATATATATACAAAAAAAAAAAAAAAAAAAAAAAAAACTAGCCAGGCATAGTGGTGCATACTTGTAGTCCCAGCTACTTGGGAGGCTGAGGCAAGAGGATTTCTCAGGCCCAGGAGTTTGCAGTTGCTGTGAGCTACCCAGGGCAACAGAGTAAGACTCTGTCAAAAAAAAAAAAAAAAAAAAAAAAAAAAAAAAGTACTATGAACAGTTGCACACCAACAAACTGGATAACTTGCATGTCGATGAAACAGACATATTCACAAAGTCTAAATTCAAGTCTAAATCATGAAGAAATAGAAAATCCAAATAGGCTTACAACTTGTAAGAAGATTGACTCAGTAATCAAAAATCTCCCAACACGGCTAGGTGCCTGTGGCTCAAGCAGCTAAGGCACCAGCCACATACACCTGAGCTGGGGGGTTTGAATCCAGCCCGGGCCCACCAAACAACAATAACAGCTGCAACCAAAAAAAATAGTTGGGCGTTGTGGCGGGCACCTGTGGTCTCAGCTACTTGGGAGGCTGAGGCAAGAGAATCACTTAAGCCCAGGAGTTGGAGGTTGCTGTGAGCTATGATGCCACAGTACTCTACCCAGGGCGATAGCTTGGGGCTCTGTCTCAAAAAAAAAATAAAAATAAAAATAAAGCTGATTTTATAAAAAATAAATAAATAAATAAATAAAAATAAAAATAAAACAACAAAAATCTCCCAACAAAGAAGAGCCCTGGACCTGACAACATCACTGATGAATTCTACCAAACCTAAGAAAGAACTAACATCAGTCCTTCTCAAACTTTTCCAGAAAATTGAAGAGGAGGAAACATGTCCTAACTCATCCTCTGATGCCTACATTATGCTGATGACAAAGCCAGACAAAGATACCTCAAGAAAAGAAAATTATAAACCAATATCCTTTAAGAACATTGATGCCGAAATCCTCAACAAAATACTAGCAAACAAAACTCAGCAGCATATTAAGAGGATTATACACATGAAGAAGTGGGATTTATTCCTGGAGTGCAAGGATGGTTCAACATACAAAAATCAATTAATATAATATACATTAACAGAATAAAGGAAAAAACATACACAATCTTATCAACTGAAATAGAAAAAGCATTTGATAAAATTCAATACCTTTTCATGATTTAAAAAAAAAAATTCAGGCTCAGCTCCCATAGCACAGTGGTTATGGTGCTGGCCACATACGGTGGCAGGTTCAAACCCGGCCTGGGCCAGCTGAAGGCGATAATGACAACTGCAAAAAAAAAATAGCCGGGCATTGTGGCAGGCACCTGTAGTCCCAGCTACCTGGGAGGCTGAGGCAAGAGAATCGCTTAAGCCATTGGTTCTCAACCTTCCTAATATGGCAACCCTTTAATACAGTTCCTCATGTTGTGGTGACTCCCAACCATAAAATTATTTTCTTTACTACTTCATGACTGTAATTTTGCTATTGTTATGAATTGTAATGTGAATATCTGATATGCAGGAGACCCTCCAAAGGGGTTGCGACCCACAGATTGAGAACCACTGGCTTAAACTCAAGAGTTTGAGGTTGCTTAGTAGATGCCATGGCACTCTACTAAGGGCGACATAGTGAGACTCTGTTTCAACAACAACAAAAAAATTCAACAAACTAGTAATAAAAGAAAATTACCTTAAAATAATAAAGCCATATATGAAAAACTCACGAAACCACACTCAATGGTACAAAGGTGAAAGCTTTCCTTCTATCATCATGAAGAAGGCAAGGATGCCCACTTTCACCACTTCTATTCAACTAAAGTTCTCACCAGAGCAATTAGGCAAGAAAAAGAAATAAAAAACATCCACTTTGAAAAGGAAGAGATAAAATTATCTCTGTTCGACTTGGTGCCTGTGGTTCAAGGGGCTAGGGCGCCAGCCACATACACCTGAGCTGGAGGGTTCAAATCCAGCCTGGGCCCACCAAACAACAATGATGGCTTCATCCAAAAAATAGCTGGGCATTGTGCCGGGCACCTATAGTCCCAGCTACTTGGGAGGTGGAGGCAGGAGACTCGCTTGAGCCCAGGAGTTGGAGGTTGCTGTGAGCCGTGATGTCACAGCACACTACTCAGGGCAACAGCTTGAAGCTCTGTCTCAAAAAAAAAAAAAAAAAAAAAAAAAAAAAATCTCTGTTCACAGACGTTATTATCTTACATGTAGACAACCATTAAAAATTTTTAAAAATAACCTGTTGAGATCATAAGTGAATTTAGCAAAGTGACAGGATACAAAGTCAACACATAAAAATCAGTTTCACTTTTACTCAATAAACAATCTGAAAAAGAAATTATGAAAACAATTTCATTTGCAATATCACAAAGAATAAAATACTTAGGAATGACCTTAACCAAGGAGTTAAAATACTTGTGCAGTGAAAATTACAAATCATTACTGAAGGAAATTCAAGATAACATAAGCAAATGGAAACACATACCATGTTCATAGATTGTAAGTCTTAATATTCTTAAGACATCAATATTACCTAAATTGAAATACAGATTCAATGCAATCCCTATCAAAATTCCAATTACTTCTTTTGCAGAAATAAAAAAATACATCCTAAAATTTATATGGACTCCCAAGGGGTCCAAAATAATCTTGAAAAAGATGAACAAAGCTGGGGACTCACATTTCTTGGTTTCAAAACTTACTACAAAGCTACAGTAGCCAAAATAGTGTGGTTCTGGCATAAAGACATATAAATCAATCAAATAGAATAGAGACCCAAGAAATAAACCCTCACATATATGATTAAGTAATTTTTTTCCTTCAGCATTTCATTTTTTATTTTAAAGTTTATTCATTTTTCTTGATATGTAATAGATGTACGTATTTTGGGGTGCATGTGATATATTAACATAATGTGTAAAGGTCACATCAAAGCCGAACAAACAGTCAAGGACTCTATTCCTTTCACAGTAGTGCCAAAGAAGATGAAATATTTGGGAGTATACCTAACAAAGAACGTGAAAGATCTCTACAAAGAGAACTATGAAACTCTAAGAAAAGAAATAGCTGAAG
>CAUYPK010063454.1:0-15634 GCA_963574355.1 Loris lydekkerianus
CGAGCCTGACTAGAAGTAGATCCATCGAGCTACTTCTGCGTAGCAACGACTCAGCAAGGCCCGGCCTGAAACTGCCTCTACCTAGATACAGCCAATGTGGTACCATGCCACTGGCCCAACCCTGTCACGCACCTCTTCCTCCACCTTCTTTCCCCACAATAAATAAATTAATTAATTAATTAATTAAAAAAAATAAAAATAAATTTATGATTTGTATATGTATTATAAAATATAAACTCATGTAAAGACATTACCAAAATTGAGTCAATTGTCAACATCTATTTCTGGATCAACCAACTCTAAAATAATACCTTCTTTCAGCTAGGGAACTCTGGAATTTTAATATATTATAGCTTTTTGCCATAAATTCATCCCTGCTGGATTAGTTCAGTCCAGAAAGTGATGGTACATTGATGTATGTTAGTAAATAAAGTGCTCCCCTAAAAAACCAAAGCCAGGAATTAAGTCTATGATTTAAAAGATTTGAGTAAGTAACTCTTTGTTCATTTATTTGTGTTGTCCTGGGGAGGACTGAGGATCACTTACAAAGATGCATATAATTCAGCCAAGATAAAGTCAGTTAAATATAAGTTGGTGTTAGCAGGAGATGGGGAACAAAAAGAAAATAGAACAGAAAAGTAAGTCACAGTGGCGAGCTTAGTACATAAAAGGTATTCTGTGAAACATCAGATGCTTCTAAACCATCCGTGAGTATGGCTCTGCCCTTTGTAAGCAGCCAAAGAGAAGAATAAATCAGTATTAGGTATATAATTTATATTATCTGTCAAATAACACACATTGGCTTTTCACAAGAAGCCCAACTCTTTCTGCTGGCAAGACGAGAGAAGCTTCCAGAAAAGGCAGCGTCCCCAACATCATATGGGTTGCAACAAATAAAAAAATTTGTTTTAGTCAGTGTTCTCATGCCAAAGCCAGATTCCGTAATTAATTCATTACAGACTTTCTCTGATGATTAGGAAGCACCTTTCCAACACTTGGTGAAAATGATCTTTGCCCTCTTCTTTATGGGCAGAAACAGTGGCGGGGAAGAGTGGGTTGCTTCCACTTCACACAGCAGCTCAGTGGCTCTGATTAAAGTGGAAAGTATTCCTCCTAGCTATATATAATTTCAGCCTCTTCTTACCTCCAGATGTGCATTTTCAAATGATGATGGGTAAGTACCCCCAAGAACTCTTTAACAGTGACCTTTTACCCCATTTCATTTTCCTTTCCAGCCCCTTGCTGCAATCTTCCCACTCTGGCTCTTCCCTTTCTGGCCTTAGTGGCCACCGGGCTCTCAGGAGAGGCAGAACATAGGTGGCCTCTGCGAGAGGAAAGGCAGGGAACAACGCTGCAGAACTGGGTGGAATGGCAGAGAGGGAACACTGGGGAATGGCTGTGGAGATGACCCAGGGTCAGTTCCTGCAGAGAGATTGGGCTTCCCTCTGCACCTCAGCGCTGACCAAAAAATCCAGAAACAAGTCCATGCAGCATCTACTCTCCAAGCAAATGTGAAGCAAATGTGCAGTGAGTGCCTTCCAGGCAGCAGGTGCCCAGTCAGTATCAGGAAATCAAAAGCTCAAAGGCATGACTGTGACCCCAGGGAACATACAGATTAGTGGGAATTTCAATATGGCAGCACATGCTCTGACTCCAATCTAATTCTTGAGTTCTCTCCCACTTTTGCTACGTCACCTTGCCCAACTCAAACTCTTAGGGCTCTGTTTTGTCATCAGTAAAATGAAGATTTCAACTTCCTTCTAGAGAAAGAGTTTAGAACAGTGCTGGGTATGGGCCCCCACACCCAGACTGCGGTCTTCCCCTGAGATCTTATCTCTGTAATCGTGAGACCAGGACTTACTGCGCTGATGATATTCCAGGCACCACTGAAAGTATTTGATGTGTGTCAACTCATTTAATCTTTCCACAGCTCTTTACAAAGGATACTGCTTTTATTCCCATTGGACACATTTAGGGCACAGCGATTTGGTGTCTGTCCCCAGCTTCCCAGAGAGGCAGTGTAGTCAGTGATCAAGGGCACACGTAATAAGGTCAAATTACCTGGACCTTGCCACTGGAAACCATAGAAGCCACAAAACTTCTCTGGACCTGTCCTCTGCCTGTTTGTTCTTAATCCACTCCCCATCTCTCCTGTGACCTCTGCAAACTGCATTTCCCACACTCCTGCTGGGCAGTCCCTGCCTCTGAGTTCTCGTGACACCCGCTCTCCCTTCTGTCCCTCCAACCTGCAGCAGCCACCTCCCACTGCCATTCACATCTGGATTGCCTGGCACCCACTATTTGCCTATTCTGCTCTTGCAATGCCCTTGTAGTCAGAGCCCAGGCTCAAGCCCTGCCCTTAGTTTTCCCAACTGGTCTGTGACTGAATGTTCACCTGGTATGGAAGTACCAATAACTCTGCTTACCTACTTCATAGAGGTTTTGCGAAATTAAACAAGGTAATATATATGGCTCAGCACCTATGGCTCAAGTGGCTAAGGCACCAGCCACATATACCTGAGATGGCGGGTTTGAATCCAGCCTGGGCCCACCAAACAACAATGACGGCTGCAACCAAAAAATAGCCGAGCGTTGTGGCAGGCACCTGTAGTCCCGGCTACTTGGGAGGCAGAGGCAGGACAATTGCTTGAGCCCAGGAGTTGGAGGTTTCTGTGAGCTGTGATGCCACGGCACTCTACCCAGGGTGACAGCTTGAAGCTCTGTCTTAAAAAAAAAAAAAAAAAGTTAATATATTTAAAGTGCTCAGAACAAAGCCTGGCACACAGAGAGTGGCACCAATACTGCACACATAGTCCAGGCACCAAAGTCTAGATCTCGGAAAGGAGATTCCCAAAACATTCAAGAATGGTCAGTAGTAAACCAGGTACAGAGAAGGGGTAAGGGTGTTCCAGGCAAAAGGATTAGATAGTTCAGTGTCCAAGAGGTAAGAGAAAGCAGTGGCCTTCCAGGAGCCAGGAAAGGGCTTCATAAGAGTGGGGCATGGGCCCAGTATTAGTGCAGGGGACAGGGTCTGGGGAGAAGGTTGAGGCTGGAGAGAACAGAGCCCAGAGTGTGCCTTTTCAGCCACCTTAGAGTTCAGACCTTGCCCTGAGGACAAGGGAAAGCCCTGGAGCACTTTACATAGTGAAGTGACACATCGGAGTTCTGTTTCAGAGAGGCTGCAGTATGGGAATAGCTGGGGTGGGAAGGAGAGAAGAGAGAACAGCAGGAGGAGGTGTTAGGAAGCGCTCTGGGTGTCCAGGCAAGAGATAATAGCTTGAACTAGGGGGTGATGGGGAAGCAGAGAAAAATAGAAGGCTCATGCTACTCAGGAGGTGAAAGTGACAGCACTTGGCATTGGATCAGGTATAGGAGGGCAGGGGAGAAGGACACATTAAAAATGATTCCCGGGTTTCTGACTTGGCACAGCAGCATGGCTGACAGTGTGAGCCCTGCGTCCATGCACCAGCTCTGCCTGCGCCCAGCTGTCCAACCTGGGACAGGGCACCTGATTACTGCGCCCCTCAGATGTGCAAAGCTTGGATGCTAGTGGTGTCTCCTGTATCAGGCTCTGGAAAAGGTTAGGTGAGGTAAAGTATGTCAACTGCCTGGAAGCAAGCCTGGAATATCACACACACAGTAAATCTTGGCCACTTTACAGAGACACGGATCTCAGGAGCAGGCCTGGTGGGGATGGGAGGGGGAGCGTCACGGGGGTGGGGGACTATCATGAGTTTGATTCCAACGTGTTGAGTTTGAGATGTCTCTGGACCCAGAGAACAAGTTCTGGGCTGGAGGTGTACATTTCATTTTAGAGCCATCGGCAATAGAGATGGTAATTGAAGCCTTGGGAACGGATGAGATTGTCCAGGAAGCACAGATAAAGTAAGAATAGACAAGTGCCAAAGGGCATGGCCTGGGAGAGTGTCATTTAAGTGACAATTTCAGGAAGAGAGGCCAAGAAGTAAACCGAAGCAGTTGGAGGAGTAGGAAGATATCCAGGAGTGGCTAGAGTTCCACTGGGAAGGAAAGACAGAAAAGACAGGGTAAGAACGGCAGGAGCTGGGACGGAGAGACATCGGTCCAGCCTCAGATGCCCCCTCATCATCATCCTCTTCAGCCAGGGGAGCAAGAAACCCATGTGACATGGAGCAAAGGCCCATCTCAGTGGAGGCACCAAAGAGCAGGCACCACGCGTCCACTCCTGATCTTCTGTGCTGAGCAGGGAGCACAGGGCAGTGCTCACCCCGGGGACTGGCTACAATGCAGTCCAGTCTTTCCAGCCACTCCACTGAACCCCTGATCTTCTCCCCTCATGTGACAAACTACATGGCAAATATTCCTACTGAGTCGGAACAGCTGCTAGACTGAGAGCAAACATGAATCTGGCAACCAGCCTTGCCCTTGGCGTATGTGGGTTCCCCATCTCCTTTCCAATCTCCACAAACCCCTCTATGTCATTGTGACTTCAAATTTTTCTTTCTTGTTAGAGGCTCTAATCCCAGAAGGTTGTTAATACCATGTGCTATGTTTTAGGGTGGTTTATTTTGTTTGATTGTTTTTGTTTTGGAGACAGAGTCTCACTCTGTTCCCTAGTAGACTAGAGTGCAGCGGTATCATCACAATTCACAGCAACCTCAGACTCCTGAGTTCAAGCAATCCTGCTGCCTCAGCCTCCCAAGTAGCTGGGACTATAGGTGCACACCACCACATCTGGCTATTTTTCTTTATTTTTGGTAGAGACGGGGTCTCACTTTTGCTCAGGCTGATCTTAAACTCCTACTCTCAAAGCGATCTACCCACTTTAGCCTTCTAGAACACTAGGATTACAGGCCTGAGCCTCCCCACTAGGCCCCATGTGCTATGTTTATTAAAATCCCCAATGTCCCATAGCTCAGCAGTTAGGGTGCCAGCCACATACACCGAAGCTGGCGGGTTCGAACCCAGCCCAGGCCTGCTGGGCATTGTGGCGGGTGCCTGTAGTCCCAGCTACTTGGGAGGCTGAGGCAAGAGAATTGCTTAAGCCCAAAAGTTTGAGGGTGCTGTGAACTGTGACGCCACAGTACTCTACCAAGGACAACATAGTGAGACTCTGTCTCAAAAATAAATAAATAAATAAAATAAAATAAAAATCCCCAAACCTGCCCAAGGGCTAACTCCTGGGATTCTGACAGCAATGCCAGCATACCGTGGGCTCAGAGGAGGTTTTTAGAAACTAGGAGATTACTCTAATTCAATACAGAAATGCTATGAAACCACTTTAAATTCTGTCTAGCATAAGCAAGTGGGGCTTGCTATTTTTATAGTCATCCTAAGAACCTTCTACTACATAGCTTCAGGAAGTGCTGATAAAAAACAGTACCTCCCCCCTTGAATTATACTACCCTCACACTTTCATTAATAACCAATTAATTTTCTCAGAAAAGTTCAACAGTAGAGTCTCTGCAGCCCTTTGGCACAGTGATATCTGTGCATCTGGAATGACAGTCATTTCTTACCCTAGGGGAAAAAAAATTACTCTAGCAAAATGAACTTTTTAGCCCAAGATGAACTGGTTCCACTTCTCATTCTTCCTTTCTCAAGGTTAATGTGGTTTCTGAACTCCCACAAACTGGAAAAAAAAAAAAAAAGCAATAAATGCTTTCCAAACTAGCCTGTGAGGGGCATCTAGAAAAACCAGAACCCAGAAAGACCAGTCGGGAAGCTGGTAATGAAATTAACTTAAACTTCCCATTACAAACAACAACAACAGGGTGTCTGTGGCTCAGTAGGTAGGGCGCTGGGCCCATATACCGAGGGTGGCGGGTTCGAACCCGGCCTCGGCCAAACTACAACAACAACAACAAAATAGCCAGGCATTCTGTAGCTGTAGTCCCAGCTACTGGGAAGGGTGAGGCAAGAGAATTGCTTAAGCCCAGGAGTTGGAGGTTGCTGTGAGCTGTGACACTACAGAACTCTACTGAGGGCAATAAAGTGAGACTCTGTCTCTAAAAAAAAAAAAACGACAACAACAACAAAATCTTCCCATTTATCAGTGTGTGACCAAGGAAATGGGAATGCCCATGATTTTTTTTTAAGTCCCCATGAAAAATAACCTGTATTAGCATAATGACTTTATTATACAGTTGTATCATAAATGGCAATACACTCTCATAGAATATTTGTGTCGAAATTAGGAAATGGTAGCACATTCAAACACAAGAGCTAATGGAAGCACTAAATATAGATTATATTCCATCTGGCTGCCAAGGGCCTGCCTCAGCACATTAACCAGAATACCAAACCAGAAGAGTGAAACAGCTTTGAAAAATGCAAAAGAGAAAAGAGATTCACTTAGAATTTTGGTTAAAAAAAAAGTCATATGATAAAGAGTCATCTGTTTCATGGACTATTTATGACTTAGAAGTTAATTCCAATACTGTCTTTAAAAACAGGGAGAGAAAAGAAATTCCCCCCCCCCCCAAACTTGAAAGTTTTGTTGAAGCAGGTAGCTCCCAGCTGATAGATGGCATTCAGTTGTTTAAAATAGTTTCTACCATTTGGCTTTGACATTCACTACATTTGCACAATAAACAGAGCTGCTGTTTTTATTCCTCCAAAACCATTTTAAATCCCAGCACCATGGAGACCGTGTACTCTAAGCATTTTGCAAGAGTTTATACTTTGCACTAGGTGAACAGCAAGCCTATGTTTACGTAACAAATTATTTTTTCCAGTTTCAGGTTTGCTTGTTAACAAAATTAAGTAGCCATTTCTCAAGTCAAATTTTTCCTTTTGTTGATGGTTGGAGATATTGCCCCATATGAAAAAACAAAATCCACAGAAAATCACCACCATGCAGAAGTCTCTCTCTATAACAATTCTGCGGCACACAGAGCCTCTGTGATTACCAGTGTGCTCGAATAAAGTCAACAATGCCTACTTGCCGATGATCCAGTTCCTCTATTTAGGAGATTTGTGTGGCATAAATAGATCAGAGGGCTTGCAAAATGTGCATTTGGGATCAACTCTTGTGCTTTTCAGAATTTGTTTGCAGTATGAAGGCATACTACCCCGGGTTGATTTCTTTTTGTACAAACTCTGCTTAAAGCCAAGGATAATCAACATGATGAAGAAAGTTTAATCCAGGCCCTGGGATGACGGAAAATTTTACCTCTGGGTCTAGGGTCTGGGGTACTTTACTCCTTGTTGGAGACTCCAGGCAAACTCCATCTCCCAAATATTAATCAGATCTGTAGACTCCTACTTAAAACCTTCCAGTGGCTCTTAATTACTCTTAAATAAAACTCGACACTGGCTGACACCACCGCTAGAAGTAGCCACACTTTTTTTTTTCTATGCTGCACACTGGAAGAATAAGAGTTATCTTGGGCCACACATTAAATACACAAACACTAACAAAAGCTGATGAGGAAAAAAATATGGTTCATATGCACTCTTCAAGTATCAGACACCATAGATAAGCAAAACAGGTCTCAGATAATCAGCATGCAGTCGGCCCAGGGGCCACAATTGGACATGCTGCTGCCAGCTGATCCCTGCTCGTAGCCCTTTGGACTTGTGTCTTCAGAGGCCTCTCGCCTTGGCTTACAGAAGGCTGTTATTCTCTCTGTCTTCATAGGTCTTCCCTGGCGACTGTGTCCTAGTCTCTTCCACTCACAGGATATCAATCTTGTTGCTTTAGGGCTCACCTGTAGGACTCTTCAATCGCCTCCTGTAAGGTTCCATATTCAAATACAGTCACATTCTGAGGTACTGGGGATTAAAACTTCAACATATGAATTGAGGGGGGTCACAACTTGCCCATTCTGCACATTTCATGTGAGTGGAACCCAGCAAAATGCAGCCCTTTGATTCTGCCTCCTTTAACTCAGCACCATGTTTCCAAGGTCCATGCAAGCCATGGCGTGCACAGCGTCTCATGCTTTTTATAACTGAATAACGTTCCATCGTGCAGTGATGCCACTTTTTTTTTATCTGCTCCTCGGCCGATGGACATTTAGGTTGTTCCCAATTTTTGTCTACTATGTATAATGTTGCTGTAAACATTCCCGTACAAGTCTTTGTATGAACATATGTTTTCACTTGTCTCAACTATACACAGGTCACTGTGAAAGTTTCAAGACAGACTGTGTTATGGTCCATTATTTCACTTCTAAGAAACACAGTCTTGACAACACCATTTCCTTTTTTTAAATTTCAGGTTAATGTGAGGGTACAAACAACCAAGTCACAATATTTGAATTTGTTAGGTAAAATCCCTCCTGCATTTATGTCCCACACCCAAAAGGTATGTCATACACCCCTATGTTGTGCTCATTCAGTGGGAGCACCCCAAGTCCCCTTTCCCTCTCTCCCATTCTCTCTTCCCCCAAATTGGATTGAAATGAGTTTTTCTCCTGTGTGGGTGTGAATTTTCTACTACTGGCTTCATGTTAGTACCAGAGTGCATTGGCTATTTGCTTTTCCATTCTTGTGATACTTTACTGAGAAGAATGTGTTTCAACTCCGTGCAGGTTAATAAAAAGATATGAAGTAGGGCAGTGCCTGTGGCTCAGTGAGTAGGGCGCCAGCCCCACATACCAAAGGGTGGTGGGTTTAAACCTGGCCCTGGCCAAACTGCAACAAAAAATAGCTGGGCGTGTGGCGGGCGCCTGTGGTCCCAGCTACTTAGAAGGCTGAGGCAAGAGAATCGCCTAAGCCCAAGAGCTGGAGGTTCCTGTGGGCTGCGACACCATGGCACTCTACCAAGGGTGACAAAGTGAGACTCTATCTCTAAAAAAAAAAAAAAAAGATGTGAAGTCACCATCTTTTTATGGCTGAATAGTATTCCATGTTATGCATGTAGCACAGTCTGTTAATCCATTCCTGGGTTGCTGGGCATTTAGGCTGTTTCCACATCTGACAGCGCCTTTTCTGATTCACCTGTGCAAGTTGCAACTTGCTCAGCTTATCAATATTGCTGGGAGGGCTTCATTTGCTGCTGTCTGCATAGATTTTATGTTTCTTGATTTATGTGTGCTTCAAAACTTTTGTGATGACCCACGTATACCTAGAAGGAAAATATTAAGGGATATAAACACACACTTCATGTTTATCTTTTGAGAACCACCAAACTTTTTCCCGGCAGCTGCACCATTGTACACTCCCACCAGCAACTTATGAGGGCAAAGCACATTTTTAGAGATTAGATAATCACAACCCAAGGTCATTGTCCTTTATAGACTGCCCAAGGTCAAAAGAGAGAAGAAATAGGTATTTTATTTTATTTTATTTTATTTTCACATTTGAAATCACCGTCAAGTTTTATTTTTTTTTATTTATTTATTTTTAATTGCTAAATCATAGCTGTGTACATTAAGGAAATAGGTATTTTATTAGAGAGGAGATGTTACATTCAGGGAATGAATGGTTCATAAAGTCCTGCTGACTCATTTTCAGCCAATTTTGCCTTGGTGTTGTTAATTCACATTTTGACCACCTGTTCAGTCTTAATATGAATATCTGAGGTCTCTGGGGCATCTTTTCCCAAGCAGTAAAAACACCTTTAAGACATCATTTAATATGCATGAGCATATTTCCTGCCCAGTAGGGAGGAATGGGTCTTGCCCTGTTCACTTAGCTTTGTTCTTGGCAATATACTTCTCAATAAGTAGAAAGTTCAGTTTCGCTTTGAATCAACCAGGCTGCCTCAATAGATTTCATCCGTTGTTTCAGTCTTTATTTTAAACTTGTGACTAGGACAAATGTTATATGTCTGAAAGACTCTTGGAAGTTATGAAGGCATAAGGGGAGCAGCACAGAATTCTGTGCGCACCACAGAGTGGGGTCATTATCAGCTAACAGGACCACTGGCTACACTGCCTGTGGCAGCCAGAACTACTACCACATTTCCTTGAGAGAAAGCAACATAGATCACAAGAGATGGATGGAAAAAAGATTCCGAGTCTATGGGAATGTGTGTGTGCCTTATGAATGGACAAACAACATATGGGAAAAATATATTCACAGATTAAAGTGAACTTTTATTTAGTTCACTAAAATTGATTTCAAAGATTTCTCTATTCGTGCCACTCAACTTCCCCCAAAGAATCGGCACAAGGCCATAAACTCAACAAGTTCTTTCTCCATGTTCATAAAACTCTTGTCCTGATTCCAAGTCCACACCCTAAACCAACAGGCAAGCCTTTGCTCTTTGCCCTAAGGGACACTCTTCCAAGGCTTTGTCCCTTCAGAGAGTTCATTTCCAAGTTTCCAGGACAGGCCCTTCCATCCACCCAACACTCCTCAGGCAGCACAATTCTTCTGCAAAGACAAGACATCCCCCAGGGGTTCAGCTGGTCACATCAGCTGCACCCGCAGAGGCAGAGAGGAGGACTGGGGAGGGAAGAGAGAGCTCCAGAGCCGGGATGCAGGGCAGCAGATGAGGCAGGCAGCGCTGCCTCCTGGCATCTGACGGGGTGACGCTCTCCTTCCCAAGGGTGGGGTCATGTTCCAAGAGGTGTTCAAGGATCACTCCCTTCTGGCAGGCCAGCCAATGCAGGGGCAAGCCCTGGAATGCAGAGGGTAAAAAATAACTCCAAGAGCTCACAGACACTTCCAGACATTTCCCATACATCTCTAGCCTTCATTCCTAAGTGGAGATGGGGAATGGTGCCATCCATCTGAAAGAGTGCATGAGAGAACGTTGCTGCTGAATGAATGAAAAAATTTTATAGGCCAAACGTGGTGGCTCACACCTGAAATGCTAGTACTCTGGGAGGCTGAGGGGTGAGGGTCACTTTAGCTCAAACTCAGAAGTTGGAGACCAGCCTGAACAAAGCGAGACCACCATCTCTACTAAAGTAGAAAAATTAGCCAGGCATCATGGCAGGCTCCTATAGTCCCAGCTAATCAGGAGGCTGAGGCAGGAGGATCACTTGAGCCCAGGAATTTGAGGTTGCTATGAGGTTGCTGAGGCCATGCCACTCTAGCCTGGACAACATAGCAAGATTGTGTCAAAAAAACAGTTTCATAAACTCAGGTTAGTTGTTCTCTAAGGCACTTGACCTTATGCCATTTTTTGTTTGTTTGTTTCTTTGCTTGGGGGGAGTTTTCAGTTAAAACATAGATTTACTCAGCTTTATCCCAGAGGTTGGATTCATTAGGTCTGGGGTAGGGGGCCTGGGAATTTTCAGTTCTAGCAACTTCCCAGGGATGTGCTGATCATGGACCACCGTGAGAACCCCTCGCTGAAGCACCAGTGTGGGCTGTGGCTGTAATGGCAGTCAGGAGCCACGCCCACACTGAGCAGTAAAAAGGAAACAATTTCACAGTCCAGAACAAGCAACAAAATAACAAAATACATAAAAATAACAGAATATATGCTTGAGTTGCCAGAAGCGAAGTGTGGCAGTTAGGTCCTTAAGTCAAAAAAACAAGTGATTAACCAACCAACATTTTTGTACAACCCCCACTCTCTAACTCAACAGAAAAGAAGAGATTGGGTCTACCAACCCCCTCAGTAAGCTCTTGGCCTTGTACCCTTGGCTTCCCCTCCGAACACACCAGGAATCCCATCCTGTAGCTCAAACACAGCAAGGAAAGATTAAGAGCTGAGGAAATGCCCTTTGCTGGTGGGTCACTGCCTCTACTCATGGTGCCTTCTGTGGGGATAAGGCTTTAGGGTTTTAAAAGCTTTGAAACAACCTAAATGCCCACCACCCCAGGAATGGATTAGCAAGATGTGATACATGTATTCCATGGAATACTATTCAGCCATTGAAGGAAGCAGACTGATGCCATCTTGATGAGTATGCTAAATTGAAGGTAGCCATTTTGCAGCACCTGCCATTTTGAGTAAAACTTGCAAGTCATCATGAGTTGCCAAATTCAAGTACGAATCACAAAAGTCCAATCAGAAACTGTCTCTGGGGTGAGTTACGCAGCTGGACCGGTAACGACCAATCCAGATGCAATCCCTTTGTTTGAAATGTATACGCCCAGAATACTGTAAAAGAGTATAAAATACCCCTAGCACAAGAGCTCGGGGCTTCTGGATTGGATCCGTTGTAATGGAGACCCCAGTCGCCCAAGCTCGAGCTAGCAATAAAACGGCTCTTTGCTTTTGCATCGGAATCGGCTCCCTGGTGGTCTTTGGGGACTTCGATCGGGGCACAACAAAACTATAATCAAGTAAGTGAGCTATAGTATTATGCCTAAAAAACAACACAAATACCTTAATTTAAAATATTGTCTTCATAAGAAATGTTACCATGTGAGTCCTCAGCAAGTCATAATCTCTTTGTTGGCAGAGTCATGCCTTGATATTAATGGCTGCTGACTAATCAGGGTGGTAGTTGCTGAAGACTGGGAAAGCTGTGGTAATTTTCTGAATAAGACAAAAATAATTTGCTACATGATCAATTCTTTAATAAAGAATTTCTCTTTGATGGACAATGCTGGTTGATACCATTTTACTCACAGTAGAATTTCTTTCAAAATTGGAACTCATCCTCTCAAACTCTGTCATTGTTTTGTCAACTGAGCTGATGTGAGTTTCGATAACCTTTCTTGTCATTTGAAAACACTCATAGCATCTTTACCAAGAGTTGATTTTATCTCAAGAAACCATTTTCTTTGTTTACCCATGAAAATCAACTACTCATGCATTCAAGTTTGATGATGAGATTGGAGCAATTCAGTCACAACTTTGAGCTCCACTTCGAACTCTACTTTTCTTGCTATTTCTAATTCTACTTTTCTCTCTATTTCCATGACATCTGCAGTTGTTTCCTCCACTGATGTCTTGAACCACTTGAAGTCATCCATGTGAGTAGGAAGCAACTTCTTCGCAATTCCTGTGAATGTGGCTATTTTGACCTCCTTCCATGAATCCCAATGTCTTTAATGGCATCCAGAATTGAAAATCTTTTCTAGAGGGTTTTCAGTTTACTTTGTTCAGATCCATGAGGGGGAAATCCCTATCTGTATGGCAGCTGTAGCATTTTGAAATATTTTTCCTAAATAATCAGAAAATCATGAAAATCATGAAAATAAATTATTATTTGCTCTATAGACTGCAAAAAGGATGTTGTATTTTATCAGGCATTAATTCCTTGCACTTCTTCATCAGATTTCTGGGGTGACTAGGTACATTGTCAATAAGTAGTAATATTTTGAAAGGCGTCTCTTTTCTGAGGAGTAAGTCTCAACAGCGTGCTTAAAATTTTCAATAAATCATTCAGCAAACTGATGTGCTGTCATCCAGACTTTCTTTTTCTCATTTACAAAGGATAAGCAGAGTAGATTTTGCATAATCCTTAGAGGCATTTCTGTATAACTGAAAGTAGATTTCTGGGTCATATAGTAGTTCTACTTTGAATTTTTTTAGGATTCCACATACTGTTGTCCATAGTGGTCATATGGATTTACATCCCCACCAACATTATACAAATACTCTCTTTTCTCCATGCTCTTGATGTATGTTATCTTTTGTTTTATTAATAGCCATCCTTATAGGTATGAGGTGAAATCTCACTGTGGCTTTGATTTGTATTTCCTTGATGATTGGAGGTGTTGAGAATCTTTTCATACACCTGCTGATCATTTCCACATCTTCTTGAAAAATTGTCCATTCAGAGTCTTTGTCCATTTTTAAATTGAGTTATTTCCTATTTGTTTTTTATTTTCTATAGAGTTATGGATGGTCCTTATATGATGGACCATCATATATGTCTGATATGATGCCTTTGTACTTTTGAATAGCTATAATGAAGTCCCATGGTATGGGTGAATTATAATCAACAGATATTTATTTCTGATAGTTCTGGAGAATCAGATTAGGATGTCAGCATAGTCAGTTCTGGCAAAGGCAGTCTTTTGAATTGTATCTTTATAAGGTAGAAAGAGAATAAGAGAGCTCTATGGGTTCTTTTTTAATAGTGAATAAATCCCATGACCTCCCAAAGGTCCCATTTTCTAATATGATCACATTGAAAATTAGCATTTCATATAATTTGAGGGTGGGACATGAACGTTTGCATGTGGCTACTAAATATTTTCCTATGTTCCATAGATTGCCTTTACATTTTGTTGATTTTTCTTTGCTGTACAAAAGTTACTGGCTTGATATAATACCAACTCTCTATTTTTGCTTTTGTTATCTGTTTTCAGTGTCAAATCCAAGAAATCCTCACCAAGGCCGATGTTAAGATAGTCCTATGTTCCTATGTTTTCTTCTAGGGGTTTTATGGTCATGTTTGGGGGCTTAAATCAAACCCATGTTAGCTGACTTTTTATGTGTGGCATAAGATACAGATCCAATTTTATTCTTCTTCATATGAATATCTCATTTTCCTGACACTGTTTATTAAAGAGATTGTCCTTTTCCTTGTGTTAATTTGCACACTTGTTAAAGATCAATTGACAGCAAATGTATGAATTTATTTCTGGGATCTCTGGTCTGTTCCACTGGTTGATATATAATCATGAATCACTTAACTGTAGTGATCCATTATGAGATTTTACCATTGGGAAACTAACATACAGTGTAGTTTCAGAAACCTAGATGATATGGCCTACTACACATCTAGGTTATATAGTATGGCCTCTTACTCCTAGGCTACAAGTATGTACAATGTATTATTGTACTGAATATTATGGGAAGTGGTAATGCAGTGATAGTTATGCATCTAAATATAGAAAATTGTGGTAAAAATACAGTATTATACTGTTATGGAACCACTGTCATATATGTGGTCTGCCATTGACTGTAACATCAGTTTTTCATATATTACTGTATCTTTTTCATGAAAAAAGGACTATAATATTTTGATTATTGTAGCTTTGTAATATATTTTGAAATCAAGAATTCTGTAGTCTCCAGGTTTGTTCTTCTGGTTCAGATTTGAATTGGCTGTTTGGGATCCATACTAGTGGATTCTAGTAGTTTCAAACTAGAGTGCAGGGCACAGGGAGGAACTAAGCCCAAATTAGCAGAAGGAAGACAATGACTAAAGTTAGTGCAAAAATAAATACTAATAGAGAACAAAGAGCATCAAAAAATATTGACAAAACTGAGTTTGTTTTTGAAAAGACAAACTCAATAAACCCTTAGCTTGACTAAGAAAGGAAGAAGGAAAACTCACATAAATAAAATCATAAATTAAACAGAAAACTTTATAACTGATGTAAGAAATTAAAAAAATAATATGGGATTATTATAAAGTAGATGCTAATAATCTGGAGAACCTAGAAAAAAATAGATAAGCTCCTAGAAATATATAACCTATAAAATGGAAGGAAAAAGAAATAGGTAAAATGCAGTGGTGAAAACTGATAGCTTTCCTCCATGATCAGGAACAAAGCAAAGATACCCACTCTTGTCTTCTGTTCAGTCTAGTACTAGAAGTCTAAGTCAGGGCAAGTAAGTAAGAAAAAGGTATAAAAGGTATCCAAATTGGAAGAAGTGGTGAAATTGTCTTGTTGGCAGCTGAAATGATCTTATATGTGGAAAACCATAAAGATTCCACACACACATGCAAAAAAAAAAAAAAAAAAAAAAAAAAATTAGAAATAAGAACTGAACTCAGCAAAATTTCAGAATGCAAAAATCCACATTCAAATAAGTGCAACTTTTATGCCAACAGATCTG
>CAUYPK010063455.1:0-16173 GCA_963574355.1 Loris lydekkerianus
GGGCGACAGCTTGAGGCTCTGTCTCACCAAAAAAAAAAAAAAAAGTGAAAGAGAGACATCAATAAATCAGATAAACAATTTAAAAAGTCATTGTAGGCCTTTAAATAACAGCCTTCCCTTTTTTTTTTTTTTTTTTTTAAAGTATTGCCTCTAGGAGTTGCTTTAATGAATTGCTAGAAAGAAATGATTTGTAAGTACCATATTGTTGGAACATAAATAAATACTTCAAAGAGGTAAAAGTAACTTGTTTTTTTGAGTGGGACAAACTTGCTCTTGGGATCTTGTCTACAAACTCAAATGTTTTGCAGCAAATAGTACTAAGGTAAACTCCATCCCTTTAAGAGGTGAAATGATCACAAAATTGTATTCTGAGCTTCAAGTATAATTGTATTCTGAGCTTTAAGTAAATGAGCTTTTACCCTATAGAAAAGGACCATTGCCCAAATGAAACGTCCTAATTTTAAAAGCATGAGAAAAAATGTCAATCTTGAGTTTTTTTGTTTTATACATCTTTATTCTAATGCTGCACAATATCGGTTAATGATCAACCTACTGCACAAATACAGCTGATTTCCAATTATTCATTTGTGAATTTTCCAAGGCAGATATCTAACCAACACTGTGTTTCCTTCTTTCTGTCCTGTCTTTATCTTTACTGCCTCTCAACACACACACCCAAATCACATGCACATTCACATAGGCAAATACATAACACATACATTCACAAGCACTCATATCATATACTAATACCACCCATTCTCTCTTATACACTGCTTTGTCCAAAACTAGCAGAGCCCAAAACTGTTTATTCTGGTGGTTACATAATATCCAGTGGTCCCTCTGAAAAGCATCTCTTTGTTTGCTTTCTTCCCTCCCTGAAGGTTTCCCTTCCCTGATTATCACACAGGGTGGGAAGGGAAGGAAGAGAGAAAGGGAAAGGAAATCTCAGTGTATACTCCCAGCCCAGCAGTGCCGGCTGTGAGAAACAGAAGGCTCCTGCTCCCTGGTGCTGGCAACTCTCCTGCCATTTCACTGAAACTTTGGGGTGTTTTTCTCTCTGCAGCACCCACGCTCCTCTCCCTTTCTGCCAAAGCTCCTTGTGACAGAGTGAGCGGCTGGTGGGATGGGGGAGGGAATGCAGTTGGGTAGTCCAGCTGGTTATAGCCCCCCCTGTGGAACAGGGAGGGTGGAGATTAGGTACAGGCAAGTCCTAGAAGCCCCTCAGTGCTGACCCTCTTTCCTCTGTACCAGAGCATCATGCACCTCCCTCCACTCCCACTCCCCCACACACGCCAGACGGGAGCTTGGTGGACACAGTCATACTCAGGCAGAAAACCCTGGATCTGCTCCAAGCGATGGATGTCCCAGGTCCTCCTCCTTTGGTCTCTCACCCCACTGGTGGGCCAAAGAATGTGCTGGGTGCTGAGGAAAATGGCAAGTCTTTTTTTTTTTTTTTTTTTTTCTTGAGACAGAGTCTCACTCTGCTGCTCACACTGGAGTGCCATGGTATCAGCTTAGCTCACAGCAACCTCAAACTCCTGGGTTCAGGCAATCCTCCTGCCTCAGCTTCCTGAGTACCTGGGACTACAGGTGTCCATCATCACACCTTAATCATTTTTCTATTTTTAGTAGAGATGAGGTCTGCCTCTTGCTCAGGCTGATCTTGAACTCTTAACCTTAAGCAATCCTCCCACCTTGGCCATCCAGAGCGCTAGGATTGTAAGTGTGAGCTACCACACCTGGTCCATATAATTTAAATTTTATAATTCACAAGTTGTTGTAGAAAAAGTTGAGAAAGCTTGCAGTTCAGGGATTTTATAGAACTTGGTCAAGACCCAGGCTGTACTACTTTGGTTCACTTGGAAGAAATTATATAAATCGGCCGGGTGAGATGGCTCATGACTATAATCCTAGCATTCTGGGAGGCTGAGGCTGGTGGATTGCTTGAGCTCAGGAGTTTGAGACCAGCCTGAGAAAGACCCTGTCTCTAAAAATAGCCAGTTGTTGTGGCAGGTGCCTGTAGTCCCAGCTACTTGGGAGGCCTGAGGCATGAGGATCACTTGAGCCCATGACTTTGAGGTTGCTGTGAACCATGACTCCATCACACTCTACCCAGGGTGATAGGGTGAGACTCTGTCTCAAAAAATGTATATAAGGGCGGCTCCTGTGGCTCAGTGAGTAGGGTGCCGGTCCCGTATACTGAGGGTGGCAGGTTCAAACCCGGCCCCAGCAAAAACTGCAACAAAAAAATAGCCAGGCATTGTGGCAGGCGCCTATAGTCCCAGCTACTCGGGAGGCTAAGGCAAGAGAATCACCTAAGCCCAAGACCTGGAAGTTGCTGTGAGCTGTGACGCCACAGCATTCTACCGAAGGCGACACAGTGAGACTCTGTCTCTAAAAAAACAAACAACAACAACAAAATATATATATATATAAATTAAAAGATTACAGCTAGGTATAGTGGCATGCCTGTAGTCCCAGCTACTTAGAAGGCTGAGAGAGGATCTTGAGCTCAGGAGTTCAAGGCTTTAGTGCTCTATGATAATGCCTGTGACTAACCACTGTCCTCCACCACCCAGGGCAACACAGCCAGACCCTGTCTCTACAAAGAAAAAGATTACATGACTTGTAAGTGAAGGAGCCAGCATTCACCCCCAGCTGCCTGGGTAACTGGGAACCTTTGCCCTTTCCACTGCTTCCCAGGAGTGGGCCACTGGGAACCCTCCCAGTTTCTTCTGTGTCAGTGGGAGAGTATGTCTGGTGGGGAAGATAGTGTTGGAGGAGATAAACAAAAGAGGTATCTGCCTACTGACTTTCTCCAAGTGAACCAAAGTAGGGCAGCCTGGGTCTCAGGATCCTCTGCTTGTCTTCCAAGCTATGGAAAGCAGGGCCCAGTGCCATGTGTGATTCCTCTAGAGAACTTTCTGCAGGACCCCACTTTCTTGGCCAGTGTGCTGCATGGCTGCAAAAAGCCCAGCCCCGGACAGGCCAGGAATATGTTGATTCAGAAACATTTTTTAATTTAATAAGCACATGGTAATGCAGACTGTTTGTTCAGGGCGATGTGCTGCCTAAATTGGAATGTGCCAAACTTCCTCCTCCAATTTTCCCCAGCGCCTCGTCCCCCAGGTCCTGGCTATTACCCATGTCATTCTGACAGGGAGAGTCCTGTTCCCCTATACCCTCAGGTGGGCAACTGTTAGTCTGCAAAGCTCAACTTGCCAACTGAGCAGCCTTCCCAGGCTCTGAGGTCTTTCTGAGGCATGTGTGTGGAATGTGTTTTTTTCTTCTTAAACCGGAAAGTGGTGCATTTATCGGTTTCTCTGTCTTCTGGAACATATCCTAGGAGGACAGGAACTCAGTTTCATACCTGCTTTCAAGAAGTGGGCGTGAGCAGCTCCTCCTTAAGGCAAAAACTACAGCTGGACTTTCTTAATGATGACCAAAATAGAGATACTTCCCGGAGGGTCTGCCAAAAGTTTGTGACATTTTATCTCCCTCTGAATAAGGCTGCTCTTCTCTTCAGCCCAGATAAACATAATTCATTCAAATACTCATTTATTCAACAAGTATTTATTGAGGCTGGACAATGGCTCACACCTATAATCCTAGCACTCTGGGATTATAGTATTTATTGAGGCTGGACAATGGCTCACACCTATAATCCTAGCACTCAGGCTGAGGCAGGTAGATTGCCTGAGTTCAGGAGTTCAAGACCAGTCTGCGCAAGAGCAAGACACCCATCTCTAAAAATAGCCGGGCGTTGTGGGGGTTGCCTATAGTCCCAGCGACTCAGGAGGCTAAAGCAAGGATTGCTTGAGCCCAAGAGTTTGAGATTGCTGTGAGCTAATGACACTCTAACCAGGATGAGAGAATGAGACTCTGTCTCAACAAAACAAAACAAACAACAATGAAAAACCCAAAAGTAAGTATTTATGGAGTCTATATGAACCAGAAACTGTCCCAGTTGCAGGGATATATGGTATTAACAAGACAGGAAAGCACTCTCATGGAGCTTGCATTCTAGTGATGGGGAGGCAGATAAAAAATGAGTAAACCAATAGTCAGTGCCAGAATGAATATCAAATAAGATTATTTGATAGAGCAAAGATCAGATCAACAAATGATGGCCCATGGACCAAGTATGATCACCACCTGTTTTATAAATAACATTTTTAAAGTAAAAGAGATTACAGAGCTTGTAGCACAGTGGTTACAGTGTCAGCCACATACACCGAGGCTGGCAGGTTCGAACCCAGCCCAGGCCAGCTAAACAACAATGACAACTGCAACAAAAAATAGCCAGGCGTTGTGGTGGGCACCTGTAGTCCCAACTATTTGGGAGGCTGAGGCAAGAGAATTGCTTAAGCCCAAGAGTTTGAGGTTGCTGTGAGCTGTAATGCCACAGCACTCTACCGAGGGCGACATAATGAGACTGTCTCAAAAAAAAAAAAAAAAAAGAAAAACAGAAAAGGATATTTGAAGTCTTTCTCCCTGTCCCGTTTCCTACCTGTCTCACTTCCCTTCCTATAAGCGACATATATTATATTAATTTCTAATGCATCCTTCCAGAGAAATGTATTCCTATGAAAGCAAATATGCATGTCTTATGTTTTTGTCCCCAAGGAAGCTATTGTAAATTGGGAGGTCAAGGAAGATTTGTAATTTAGGCTAAAACATCACCTAGGCAGTGTTCTCAGAGCAACAGCTTCTAGCTGTGGAAACAGCTGGTACAAAGACCCTGTGCTAGACCTGCCATGGCTCTAGCCATGAGAGCTAGAGAAAGGAGGCTCGTGTTTGGGGCACACTGAGCCAGAGGGACATAAATTGGAGAGAAATTAGGAAGCAAGAAGATTCTACTGTTTTTTTTGTTTGTTTGTTTGGGGTTTTTTTGCAGTTTTTGGCCAGGGCTGGGTTTGAACCCACCACCTCTGGCATATGTGGCCAGCGCCCTACTCCTTTGAGCCACAGGCGCCGCAAGAAGATTCTACTCTTAAAGGCTCAATTGTGTCCATATATCCTTGGCTCCCACTAGGGTGGGAGGAATTTCATTCCTGATATCTAACTCTAGTCTTCCTTGCTATCTTCTTGAGTCTTAAAAAGGGGTGGCTCATGCCTAAAATCCTAGCACTCTGGGATTGCCTGAGCTCAGGAGTTCCAGATTAGCCTGAGCAAGAGAGAGACCCCCATCTCTAAAAATAGCCACACGTGTGGCAGAGGCCTGTAGTCTCAGCTACTTGAGAGGCTGAGGCAAGAGAATTGCTTGAGCCCAAGAGTTTGAGGTTGCTGTGAGCTATGACATTACGGCACTCTACCAAGGGCAAAGTGAGATTCTTGTCTCAGAAAAAAAAGAAAAAAAGGGCAGCACCGTCTTTTAATGGTAGGATTCATCTGTATATGCCTCCATATATTTGTCTGAGTATGAAGCAGGACTAGAGTATAAAAGGGGACATGAAAGTAACATGATTAGCATTTCTAGAGGCATGTCCTGCAATCAGAATTTTAAGGAGCTTGGTAAAGGCTTTGTAAAGATGGTGATTATAAACCTGAATTGAGCAGATGGGTCCTTTCCTAAGAGGAAGAACTTGCTCTGCACTCACAGCTTCATGTTATGAAACGTAGGGAATTCTCAATTTATGCAACAGCTATGTGGCCAGACATTTTCAACCTCAAGTTTTCCATCACACCTACTATGTGTTCCATATCTTGGAGACAGCAAGTGAAATAAAGCACCTCGTCCCCATCCTGCGGGAGTTTATAATCCAGCTGGGGACAGAGAACTTGAACTTGTGAGATACTAGTGAGTTAACCTACATGGTATGAACTAGCTCCGAGAGCAAGAGCAAGATCTATCAAAGACGATTTCCCTGGAAGGTGAATTATGAGCTGAGTCTTAAAGGGTGGGAGGATCTGAATAAAAATAATGATATCTTGATTAAAAAGGCATAACATAAATAAAGGGGACAGCAATTGGCACAGTAACCCCTTAAATGACAGCTGCTGTTGCCTCTTCCTCTTATTATTATTGCTGCTTATAGTTTACAAAACAATTTCTCATTAATTATCTCATTTGATATTTACAATAACACTTTGATTGGGTAAGGTAGGTGTTTCCATTTCACAGGTGAAGAAACTGAGGCTCAGAATAATTAAATACATTGCCCAAGTCACAGAGTAGAAACTGAAACTCAGGTGTTCTGACTCTACATAGCACAGGTTTCCTCATTGTGGGAAGAACAGCAGGCAGAACAGCAGGAACAAGAGAAAGAAGCAGGGAGCCTTGGCAAACAGAGTGCATGTCATTTGCAGCAGACTGTGTCTGCATGCTCTGCCTTCTTACTGGGTAGTGCCCATATTCCCAAGATCACAAGTCCCAGCTCAGAAAAAGGAGAATTTTATTGGTGGACAGCTTCAACAGAGCAGGAAAACCATGAGAAAGAGAAACTCACCATCTCTACAATGTTATTAGCATTGAAGGCCCACACATATATGCATCAGACCTGCAGGTTGTCAATGGTAAGTCACTAAGCCTGAGGCCTGAAATAAATTAGGCTGGCTCTCAGGGAAACAAGGTTATGTTACCCATATTAAGTATTCGTGTGGAAATTAAAATGCCATCTACTGTTTTGTGGGTCACTTCTCAGGGCCCTGCTAAATGGCTGAAAGGACTATCATCCATACCTTCCCTTCAGTCTCTTCTGTTAATTCCCAGAGCAGGCTGGCTGAGTTAAGCCAACTACCCATTGTCTATCGGAGCCAGGCTATGAGGCCCCTGAGTAGGGGGCTTCAGTGCCTGCCTTTAAAATGAAGCTGTCTTCTGGGGTTGCCCCTAGCAACCGAGCTGCTTGAAATGTCTGTATCTCTTAGTGGAAACTTGGAAACTGGGGATGGGGAGGGTGAAAACCTATGAACCATAGGATGCAGGGAGCATCTCTTTCATTGTCCTCCTTTCCTCCCAAGACCCCACTCTTCTAATGAGTACCAGTGTTGTCCCTTCACAATATTCTGCAGGTCAACAGAATCAGCCTGAAATTCTCCCTGAGGATAGGGAGGTTGGGGAGAACCTGCAAAGATCCAGATACCAAACACATCCTTGGCCAGCTCTTTGAACACCATATGCCATCAATGACTAATACCATTTCATCCTTTAAACATCACCATCCCTTTTTCCAGGAAAACTACCCTGACCTGCCTTTTATGCTCATATAGGGGTAATGTCCCTGCTCATGAAACCCGCTTCATAATACATCAGTTCACTGCATGTGTTTTTATTAACTCCTTGAGGTCAAGGAGTGTGTATTATACTAGCACAGGACCTGGCACATAGGCACAAAATAAATGAATGGATAAGTGAATAAAAGACAACACAAAATTCTGACAGGGGAAAACAGGGGAGGCACAAAGGAGCTTTGCAAGTGCTAGCTGGGGGAAGCCGCATGTGCAGAGCACAGAGGGGCTCTGGGATGATTCAGCTTCATCTACAATGTATGGTATGTGGCAGAGGAGCAGGGCAGGTAGGCCAGGGCCAACCAGGACAGTCTTGAAGGCTGAATTAATACATTTGGGACAAGAGAATGACAAGCTCAAAGCAGCATTTTAGGAAAACAGATCAGGTGTGAAGGATGGACTGGAGAGGAGCACCAGCTGGCCAGGAGACTAGTCAGGCTTTTTTGTTTGTTTGTTTGTTTTGTTTTTTGAGACCCAGAGTTTCACTATGTCACCCTCAGTAGAATGCTGTGGCGTCACAGCTCACAGCAACCTCCAACTCCTGGGCTTAAGTGATTCTTCTGCCTCAGCCTCCCAAGTAGCTGTGACTACAGGCACCCGCCACAACGCCCGGCTATTTTTTTTTGTGTGTGCAGTTGTCATTGTTGTTTAGCAGACCCAGGCCAGGTTCAAATCCTCCAGCCTAGGTGCATGTGGCTGGCATTGTAACCACTGTGCTATGGGCACCTAGCCCAGACAGAGGTTCACTATGTTGCCCTTGGTACAGGACCATGGCGTCACAGCTTACAGCAACCTCAAACTCTTGGGCTTAAGTGATTCTCTTGCCTCAGTCTCCCAAGTAGCTGGGACTACAGGCGCCTGCCACAATGCCCAGCTACATTTTTTTGGAGACTCCACCTGGACTGGCTGTTTTTTTGTTGCAATTGTCATTGTTATTTAGCAGGTCAGGGCCAGGCTTGAACCCGCTAGCCTCAGTGTATATGGCAGTGCCCTAATCAATGAGCTATGGGTGCTGAGCCCAGGTGGTTATTTTGACAGTCCAGACTCTGACAGTTCTAGACAAGGACAGTGATGGGGAGATGAAAGTAAGAAATAGACCATCCAACTTCGTTGGATGGCTTCTTTGTGCAGCCTGGGAACATCAGCCACTGCCTGACCCTGGGTAATTAGCATCCTTGGTTGCCCATCTGAGCTGAGTGGCCACAAACACTGTGCTCTGCAGAAATCCTAGCTGCCACCTAAGGTGCTGCCTTTACTTCTGAGGGCTGAGTGGTACGGGGTGTAGGGTAAATTTAGGAGAGCATTTCCAAAAACAGTAGTCCTGTGGTACATTGTCGATTAGGAGGCATGTTGTAAAAAAAGGAAAAGGAGGTTGGGCACAGTGACTCACAACTGTAATCCTAGAACTCTGGAAGGCCAAGGCAGGTGGATTGCCTGAGCTCAGGAGTTTGAGACCAGCCTGAGCAAGAGCAAGACTCCATTTCTACTAAAAAAAAAAAAAAAAGTAGAAAAACTAGCCAAGCATTGTGGCAGGTACCTGTAGTCCCAGCTACTTGGGAGGCTGAGATAAGAGGATCACTTGAGCCCATGAGTTTGAAGTTGCTGTGAGCTATGATGCCAAGGCACTCAACCCCAGGGTATCTGACTCTATCTCAGAAAAAGAAAAAAGGAAAAGAGTTCTCTGCTTTGATAATTTTGAGAAACTCTAGATTTGACAAATGGAAAAATAGTTTTTTACTCAAATATGTCAAGGGAACCACATACCTATCCCCTTAGTGTTTATCAACCTTAAATGACAATGAAGCATTTTTCATGCCACACCCTTCCACAGCTCCTAAAAGAAAAGTCATAAAACAGCTAGAGGATTCTAGAATCAAGTTTCTTGATGCTGGACACATCTTGACTACATACGTCAAGGACACTCCGTACATACTGACCACTCTAGCTTAGACGTATGACTTCACCCGTAGTCCTACCTCCAAAGCAGCCTACATGCTTCTTACAAGCTCCAGCTCTGAAGTTAATCTGCCTGGATTCAAATCTACTCATACCACTTGATAGTTATCTAGCATCTCTGTGCTTCAGTCTACTTATCTATACAATGTGGAAAAATACTAGAACCTACTTTAGCAGGGTTGTTTACAGATTAAATTGAGATAAGCTACGCCGAGCCCTCTACCTGGTACATAGGAATCCCTCAAAAAATGTAAGCTATTGGCTCTGCACCCATAGCTCAGTGGTTAAGGGCGCCAGCCACATGCACCTGGGGTAGCAGGTTCGAACCTGGCCCAGCCCAGCTAAACAACGACAACTGCAACAAAAAATAGCCAGGTGTTGTGGCGGGCACCTGTAGTCCCCGCTACTTGGGAGGTTGAGGCAAGAGAATCGCTTAAGCCCAAGAATTTGAGGTTGTTGTGAGCTGTGATGCACTCTACTGGGGGTAACATAATGAGACTCTGTCTCAAAAAAAAGAGCTATTATACATATATAAAGTAGAATCTCTGTAAGTAACTAGGCCTACTGTACTAATATGTACATGTGGTGTATGGTCTATGAAAATTAGGTCAATTTAAGGAGGTGGTCAGTGTAGAAGGTAGAACTATGGAGGTTCTACTGTTCTACTAATATATATATATTCTACTAATATACACACACATATATATATTTTTTTGGCTTTTTTATTTTATTTCGTTGCTTATTTTTTTATTTCTTTACTTTTTGTTGTTGTTGAGACAGAGTCCCACCCTAGGCCCCTGAGCAGAGAGCAGTGAGGGTGGTAGCTCACTGCAACCTCAGACTCAGGCTGCCGGTACCCCGCTGCCTCAGCCTCCGGAAGCTGCTGGGATTATAGATGCTCGCCTCGGTGCCCGGCTGGGTTTTTCCATTTTTTTCATGAGTCGGGGTCACACTGTTGCTTAGGCGAGTCTCGAACTCCTGAGCATAAGCAATTCTTCCTCCTCAGCCTTCCACAGTGCTAGGATTATAGGCGTGAACCACCATGTCCAGCTATATATATATATATATATATATATATTTTTTTTTTTTTTTTTTTTTTTTTTTTTTAAGACAGGCTGTGCTCTCCTTCTCTCTCTGTTACCTCTGCTACAGTTCAATAACTTTATCATGTCTCACAGTAACCTTCAACTCCTGGACTCAAGGGATCCTCCCACCTCAGCCTCCCCAGTAACTGGAATTTTTTTTTTTTTTTTTTTTTTTGAGACAGAGTCTCACTCTGTCACCCTAGGTAGAGTACTGTGGCATCATAGCTCACAGCAACCTCAAACTCCTGGGCTTGAGCGATCCTCTCGCCTCAGCCTCCTCAGTATGTTGGGACGACAGGCACTTGCCATGATGCCCAGCTAGTTTTTCTATTTTCAGAAGTGGGGGGGGTCTCACTCTTGCTCAGGCTGATCTTGAACTCCTGAGCTCAAGCAATCCACCCACTTTGGCCTCCCAGAGAGCTAGTCTTCCAGGTGTGAGCCACCAACCCGGGGCCCCACTACCTGGAATTATAATACTCACTCTGGGAGGCCAATGTGGGTGGGTTGCTTGAGCTCAGGAGTTCGAGACCAGCCTGAGCAAGAGGAAGACCTTATTTCTAAAAAATAGCCAGGTGTTGGCTCGGCTCCCATAACACAGTAGTTACAGCACCAGCTACATACACCAAGGGTGGTAGGTTCAAACCCAGCCCATTGTTTGAACAGCAATGACAACTGCAACAAAAAACAGCCAGGCATTGTGGCGAGCACCTATAGTCCCAGCTGCTTGGGAGGCGGAGGCAGGAGAATTGCTTAAGCCTAAGAGTTAGAAGTTGCTGTGAACTGTGATGCCACAGCACTCTACCAAGGGCAACATAGTGAGACTCTGTCTAAAAAAAAAATAGAAAAGAGAAGAAAAGGTAAGGGGAACTACGTCAACAACAATAAAAATAATAATAAAGAAAATCACAGCCTTCATCTGACCAAGAACAACTTTGGATTAGTGGGTAGGCACCACCTCACATACCTACCTTTGTCTGTGGAAAGGACTATTGAGAGGATGTAAACTGGTGAGAGCTTTCAGGTATGCCAGGAGCAAATTCTTAGATCAGAGCTACACTGCCCATTCGTGCCACACTTGCCTCTGGGGAAATTCCCAGCAGCTGTGATATGGTTGGGTTCAATATTCTGCCCTAATGTGGTCTGACAGCAGCTAAAAGGCTGAAGTGGGAAGATACTAAGACTGAAAATCCCTCAGTGGAAACGTGGTTTCTTGTTACTAACCTTTGTGTTCTGCATGTACCAGGGATTCAGGAAGTCTCAAGCAGCACAATTATCTGATAGATTTTGAGTCTCATTCATTAGCCATGGTAAGAGGCATCTCATCCTTCACCTGCCTCTAGAGAGGGGCTGAACCCTCAGGCAGATGATGAGTCTGTCTGCTTCCTTTGTTTCACTCATTAGACCTGTCCCTCTTCTCATGCAGTAGCAATCAGGTTCTTCTCACTCATGACCCAGCTTCTGAGTCCTAGGACTCACTTCCCTTCCTCCTTCCCTTCTGCTCATCTATTAATATTAGGATCATCACAGAATCTCTCTGAGGGTGCCCCAAAGTCCCTCATGTTTTTATCTTCTAAATTCTAGGACTGACAATTTCTTCTTTACAAAGGTGAGATGATATATTCCTTCTCCTCCTCCCTAGGCTATGGGGCTGAGAAGGCAGGTAGTCTGAGTCCAGTTGCTACTATATCCAAATTGCTACCATTCCTGGCCCCATCTCAGCCAAAGCTTGCTATGGCACATAGACTAAGGGAACCACTAAGTTCCTCTAGGGAACCAAAAAAGCCAACACATTTAAAACTGTAAATAGACTTCAGGAAGTCATGGAGGGGGCGGTGCCTATGGCTCAGTGAGTAGGGCACCAGCCCCATATTCCAATGGTGGCGGGTTCGAACCTGACCCCAGCCAAACTGCAACAAAAAAATAAATAGCCAGGCGTTGTGGTGGGCGCCTGTAGTCCCAGCTACTGGGAGGGAGGCTGAGGCAAGAGAATTGCTGAAGCCCAATAGCTAGAGGTTTCTGTGATGCCACAGCATTCTACCAAGGGCAACAAAATGAGACTCTGTCTCTGGGAAAAAAAAAAAAAAAAAAAAAAGGTCATGGAGGAAAGCTCCAAGCCTTTTTAGTTTCTCTCAACACACACACACACACACACACACACACACACACACACACACACCCCTACCTTTCTTCTTCAGTCCCCCTCAGGGAGATGTTACTGGAGTTGTCCACTAAATGCAGCAGCTGCCAAAACTTACCAAGGACAGGACAGAGGGCCTGAACCCATTTATTCCAAACTGCAGCCCCCATCATCTATCTTGGGTTTGTTTGTTTGTTTGTTTGTTTTGAGACAGAGCCTCAAGTCATCGCCCTGGGTAGAATGCCGACATTATAGCTCACAGCAACCTCCAACTCCTGCGCTCAAGGGATTCTCTTGCCTCCAGGTGCCCACCATAACTCTGGCTATTTTTTGTTCGGCAGGCCCAGGCTGGATTTGAACCCACCTTGAGCCATAGGCAGTAAGCCTATCTCAGGTTTTTGTCTTTTCATTTCTGCATGTGCTTTGGCCAGGCTGCTGAATGCCAACTCTTGGTCTGAAAATCCACGTTTCTGTGGAATCCACACTAATCCCTTCCTGTCTACCAGCCATAAATCAGTACATATCTCCCAAAGCCAACCTATGCCCAAGAAAATGTTAAAAAGCCCCAATTGTGGAATCTTTCCTTATGGCAATTGTCTACAATTGTGATAATTTACCACAATGTCATAAAGTCTAAGAAGCAACTCCTCAGAAGACTGCCTATTTCTGAAGACCACTGAGGAGGTGGTCCTACTGTGGGACCACTGTGAGTGGGACCACCTTTTCTTTTTTAAACAATAATAAATTTATTATAAGAACTGGGTGGCGCCTGTGGCTTAGTGAGTAAGGGCGCGGCCTCATATACCAAGGGTGTTGGGTTCAAACCCAGCCCTGGCCAAACTGCAACAACAAAACAAAAAAAAGAGAAAAAAAATTTATTATAAGAACCACTGATGGGGTAGTGCACATAAAAAGGGGAACACCTCATGACCAGAGGGCTGCTGACTGGCACCCAGAATGGCAGTCAACACAGGGAGGTGCCACACTGCCCCATGACCCTGTTCCAGCTGGAAGCCCACTCCAGCTGGAGTGGCGCAAAGCACAGGAAGCTCTGGGCCTGAGGACATCACTCTTCCTCCTTCACAGCGGGACATGGCACTGGACCCAAGAATGGCAGAGGGGTGCCAGGGACAGGTTTCTTACGCTCTTCTCTGGGCTCCTCACAGTGCTGAGGCTTCTGCTTTCTGGCAGACCACTGAGATCAGCATCACCAGTCATTCCTACCTGGTACCTGCTCTGTTCTCCACGAATTATTAGAAAGTCTTATATTTTACCAGCTGTTTAGAATGAAAACAAAATAAAAACTTCAATTATAGTACAAGAATAATCCTAAAGCATCAGCCATGTATTAAAAATTGGGTGCTCAGGATTTGATGAAGTCAACGAAGGCGGTTTTTGCTAGGTCCTGATTGGCAAAAGTTCTACCGGTGAAAAAGTCATCGAAGTGCTTGAAAAGATGGTAGTCAGTTGGCAAGAGGTCTGGGGAGTATGGTGGGTGGGGGAGCACTTCGACGTTCAATTCCTTTAATTTTCGGACAGTGATTTGTGAGACGTGCGGCCGGGCGTTGTCGTGGAGCAGGATCAGACCTCTTCTGTTGACCAGTGCTGGCTGCTGCTGACGCAATTTTCTGTACATTTCGTCGATTTCCTCACAATAGGGCTCTGCTGTGATGGTTTGGCCTGGTTGCAGAAAGTTATAGTGAATCACACCCACCGCTGACCACCATACAGTAACCATGATCTTTTTTTGGTGGGGTTTCGCCTTTGGGAAGTGCCTGGGTGGCTCATCGGTGTCCAACCACTGTCCTGAACGTTTCCTATTGTCATAGAGAATCCACTTTTCATCACACGTGACGATCCGATCCAAAAAAGAATCGTTTTGGTTGTGCAAAAGCAATGAAGAACAAACCTCGAAACATGACAATTTCTGCCGATAGTTTAAATCGTGGGGCACCCACTTTTCGAGCTTTTTGACCTTTCCAATACATTTTAAACCATCAAAAACCGCATGGGAGCTGACACCCAGTTCTTCCACCATCCCACGCACCGTTTGTGATGGGACAGTCTCAACCAGTGTCCTCAAATCCTCATCCTGGATTACTCTAGATCGACCACTTCGGGACTCACCTTCGAGGCTAAAATTTCCAGAACGAAATTTCACAAACCAACGTTGAACAGTACGTTCATTAACACTATCATTGCCAAATGCCTGGTTAATTTTTCAGGCTGTTTCGGCAGCGCTTCGGTTCAATTTGAATTCGTAGAGAAAAATTGGCCGAAAATCGCTTAATGGCATCATATAGTAATAGGCTGAAAAGAATAAAAAAAATTAAAAGTAGAAAAAAATGAACAGCATCAATGTATAGAGTACAAAATTCTCCATGGATCAGTATATACCACGACACAGTAGAATAAATATTTATTGAGATATGGAGCTACAAAAACACGACATTAAAACGGACAAAACTTTTGAAACAACCTCTGAGCAGGTGCTTTCCAGTAACTACTTCCCATGAACCTCCCAGGACACAGGCAAACCAGGATCTGCTTGATGTTTTTCGTGGATCATATAACTTAATCTTCATCATGAAGAAGATTTGATTTTGAGTCCTAACATATAACTTTCAGATGAATTATTTAACTTTTCTTTGTCCCCATTTCTTTGTGTCCTGGATGAAGATCCTAATAATTGTAAAAAGAGGTGATAAAGTCTGGGCCGACTTCCAGAATTATCTTTCTGTTCCAAGTCTCAAGAAAAGTGTTCTCCCCAGCCTCAGCAAGAGCAAGACCTCTGTCTCTACTAAAAATAGAAAATTAAAAAAAAAAAAAGAAAGAAAGAAAGAAAAGAAAAATTAGCCAGACATGGGAGCAGGTTCTTATAGTCCCAGCTTCTCAGGAAGCTGAGTCAGGACTACTTAAACCCAGGAGTTTGAGCTAGGCTGTTGCTGTGGCAGGCTAGCCTGGGCAACAGAGTAAGACTTTATCTCAAAAAAAAAAAAAAAAAAAAAAGAGGGGGGGGAGAGAGAAAGAAAAAAATATTCTCTTTTCCACCTATCTTTCATTTTTTATTCTTTATTGTAAGTTTTTCATTCTTTATTGTAAGTCCTATCAGCTGTCAGATTACAAATAATAGCAGTGTCAGTTCTGCTGGAGTAGGAGATAGCAAGAAACAGTCTAAATCCAGATTTTCTTTTCACCCTAGACCCAATCATCCACATTAAACTGTGCTCATACATATATGTTCTTAGTTGGAAGTTAATGGGTAGAAATAATTTAAGTTTCATCACCTGAGAATGATTTCACAGAAGACTACTTCTTTAAGTAGTGCAGTGAGGTAAATAAGAATCATCTGCTTTACTAATGACAGGAGACCTGAGAATTACAGGATGCAAGATCCTTAGGCTAAAGAGCACCTATCTCCACATGGCCTTCCCCAAAGAAGCCTGGCGCTGAGAGGTTTAAGGAGAGTCCATGTGCAGCAGGGAGGGCAGAGGCCCAAGTTTCATGTCTTTGTTCCAATTCCCAGATGGGGGTCCTGCCTGCTTGTCCCAGCTGAAGCACAACTGTTTTCGAGCTTGCCATCCCTCAGCACAGAAGTTCAAGCCCATAATAATGTGTTTCCTTTAAGGTGTCTTTTCTGTTTCTTGGTGTAGAAGTTTAAAAGCTTCATTGTTTCATCTGTCAAATAAACACAGCAAGACCTTATAGGTCAGTGAGATAACAAAAAGAAGAAAAACATTCTTGAAAGCAGAAAAATTCTTTTACTTC